>JAODAL010016514.1:0-80431 GCA_025379985.1 Phyllomedusa bahiana
TTTTCTTTTTTTAAACCTGAAGGATAGATCCTGTAGTAGGCCTAAAAAAAACGCCAAATCGCCCCTTTTTAATAGTAGAATATAGTATTTACTAGCTTGCATGTCTCACTTAGTGGCTTTCAATACCCTTCAATCTCTTGTCACCAGCCCACACGTATGTCTAGTGGAGGCTGTGAATTTGCCTACTGCTCAGAAACACATACAGCATTTCCCTCTGATACTACCTATGGTCACTAATGCATTGTCTCTACTTCTTTTTAGCTTTCCTTATATGCTGTCTTATTGGCTCCTCTGTACATAGCGATTCCATGTACTTTTTCGCCTGCAAGCTGGCTAACAGGAGCTTATGTCCCCCTGTGGCCACCAACACTGTCAGGACCAGTGTCAACACAAGGAGCAAAGCAGACTAGTGTTGAGCGATTTTTATGACAAATTTGGGAAATCGGCAAGGTTTTTAGGTGATCAAAATTTTCATTTTCATGCGAGATCGGGTTTTGAGATGTGTGTGCGACGTCATGATGGGATGGTTTGGTTGCGATTGGCGGGAAAAAAAATCACATGACCTGTATTACATAGAACGGGTTTTCCGTTCACCCTTTAGTGTCGCTCAGGTCTCATGAATGGATGTGCCTTCCCCTGTGGCCAAACAGTCAGGAAATTGCTTTTCTGCACAGAAAACCTTATATTATGTGACCCTTCCAATTTGTTAGATTGAGTTTTGGGGATTTTATGTGTTGCAGAGAATTTTTAAGCAGCATTCTCCCGCTGAAAGTACGGGGGGGGGGGGGGGGGGCGAAACAAACAAGCTTTATCTAAAAGAACACGGGATAAAGTTCCCAAGCTTAGTGTAGACATTGCCTGCAATATCTTTATTATTAACAGTTTGCTGTTAAAATTTTCCTGGTATTGGGCAGCCTAAACTTTTTTTGGATAACATCATTTCTAGTAACTGAGGTCTCTTTGTTGGTAAAAAAACTCCTTTTTTATTTTCAGTATACATTTCAAAAGGGTTTTCATTTTAAATTTTTTCCCCATTCCACCTGTGTTGATATACCCAGCTTGCGTTAATTAAAATCAGAATTTTGTAGTCGCACGGTTTTTGTTTGTTCCCAAAAAAATAGCTTTGTTCATCGAAAAACATAACAGATCGTTTTTTTTGACTTTTGCGCACCCAGCTTTGTTTTTGACGCAGCATCCACGAAAATTTTTTAAAACAGCAATTTCCATAGTCACCAAGGTGAATTGAAAGGTGCAAAAAATACCGGTTTTTACGAAAAACTAAAGATACGTTTTTTTTGACTTTTGCGACCCGTTTGGTATTGACGCAGCATCACGTAAATCTTAAAACCCAGCAATTCTTTAGTCACCCAGGTGAATTGAAAGGTGCAAAAAAAATCCCTTTTGTATTATAAAGAAAACCTTTAACAGAAAAGTTTTTTTTTGACTTTGCGACCAGCTTTGTTCATGACGCAGCATCCACGTAAATCTTAAAAACAGAAATTCTATAGTCCAAGGTGATTGAAAGGTGAAAAAAAGTCGTGTATTATAAGAAAAAATAACGATACGTGTTTTTTGATTTTTGCGCACCAGTTTTGTTCATTGAGCAGCACCCAGTAAATCTTAAAACAGCAATTTATAGTCCCCACAGGTGAACTGAAACGGCAAAAAAACGTTGTTTATACAAAAACAAAAACGATAGGGTTTTTTTTTTGACTTTTGGGGCACCCAGCTTTGTTCATTGAGCAGATCAACGTAAATCGGGAAAACAGCAATTCTATAGTCACCACAGGTAAATTTTTGAAAGGTGCAAAAAAAACCGTGTTTTATACGAAAACAAAAGATACGTGTTTTTTGACTTTTGCCACCAGCTTTGTTCTTGACGCAGCCCCAAAACGAAAATTTTTAAAACGCAATTCTATAGTCACCACAGGGGAATTGAAAGGTGAAAAAAAATCCGTGTATTATACAAAAACTAACAGTACTTTGGTTTTTTTGCTTTTGCCCACCCAGCTTTGTTCTTGACGCAGCCCCCAGTAAACTTAAACGCAATTCTTTGTCACCACAGGTGAATTAAAAGGTGCAAAAAATACCGTGTTTTATACAAAAAACATAACGAAACGTTTTTTTTGATTTTCCCCAGCCCAGATTTGTTTAGGCACCTTGCATTAAAATTTTAAATCAGAAATTTTTTGTTTTGATTAGAGGGATTTGAGAATAGCTGTGTTTTCCGTTTTTTAATAAGAGATTTCCAAAAAAATTTTCCATACCTTCCAAATTTTTTTATTTGAACATGGAGCGAAATGCGGTGGTAAGCGAGCAAAGAGGGGGGGTAGCACTGGGGGTAGAGGTCAGGGGGGAAGGGTTTCCTTCCAGTGCGGGCGAAAAACACGATCCCAGCGGTGTCGTTCAGGCCCGTCAGGGCCTGTCATCGTGGGTCGGGGCCCCTGTGAATCTAATAACGAAACATGTCCCAATCTGCCCTTCGTGGTTAATGCAACGCATTAGCTTTCTTACCTCTCTTTTCCCAGTCACGGCCCAAATGTCTCATCAGATCATCAGCATCCTCCAACAGAAGCGCCAAATGTAAAACGTGTACCCAACATATGGATAATCCTTTTGTTGAAGCCCTCTTTGTGAAAAAAATGCGGTTGGGGTCAGAAGGCATGTTAAAAGATCAAGAGGAGGGTTTTGTCTGTCTGACGCCCATTTAAATGATGCCACAGGGAGGTGAAGGAAGCGGTCAATCGGCAAAATCCGGGCGGTCGGCAACGCCTTGCGTGCCCCTTGCTTGTACCCCGCAGCTTTGGGATGCGAAAGTCGGACGCCCAAAAGTCACCTGTGTTGATGATGATGTGATGAGCTGCGGACCCATCCTGTTTTTTTCCGCAGAAATTGCTTGCGAGGTTTCTCAGTGGACGAGGAGGAAACGTTGGGGTATGTGTCAATCGGGCCCGCCAAAAAAAAGGGGAGGGGGGGGTCGCGAAGTCCGTGATTGTTTCCCCCAGCCACGGTCCGAAAAACCCGTTCCTACTTAACGGTGTAAAAAAAGGTCCAGGATCTCAAGCCTGGGCCCTTTTTTTGAGCACCCTCTGTTCCCCCAGGATGTCATATCCCGCCTTTGCCGTAAAAGCTAAGAGGGGCAAAAACCCTTAAGGGGTTTAACCCCCCCAAATGTTTTAGTCACATGCAGCGAATGATGAGTTGAAATGGAGGGAACACTTGGCCAAAAAAGGCCCGGGACCGACGGGCCCCCAAACCCACTGTACACCCTCTTTCCGCCCCTCCACACCAAAAGGTTCCTCAGGCCCATGTCTCTCGAGTCATGATCGGGGGTTCAGCCTGCGCTTCACCCCTCCCCCGTCGCCGGTACCCCCCAGCCCCACCAGAGACCCCATCCTCCCCTTCTCCTTCCGCCATTTGACGCCGGCAGCCTAAGGGCCCGTTAGCAGCCAGCCTTTCTGGTCTTCCAGGTTTTTGGAGCAAAAAGAAAACCTTAACCCCAAACCATCCAAAGCAAAACCCTGAATGTCGGAAATTGCCGGCTTTTGGCGGGAAATGTTGCCTTTCCCGTCGGGTGGACAAGATGGGTTCCCCCCCACGTCAGGGCCCCTTCCCTCCCCCCAATCCCAGTGCGAGCAGGATTTCTTTCCCCAGAAAAGCGTCCCTGCCTGGCCAGCCACGGGTTATCAAAAATTTCAACCCCGTTGTTGCTTGTGTCGGAAAAGTCCATTCACCCGACACATGGACTAGTAAGCGGGGCCCAAGGCCGTTTTAATCTCTGTGACAGCCACTGGGTGTCTGGGTGGATGTCTCGGGGGGTGACGGTGGCTTCAGGCTCGGCGCACGCTTTTCCCCAAAACCCAAAGGGTGGTGCAGGGCTTTTTCCCCCCCAAAGGCCCTTTGGGTGGCACACGGGGCCCAGAGACACCGGGCCCGTGTTAAAAATTAATCTCCCTTGGGGGCCCGTCCCCACAAGGTCGGAGTGTGGAGGTCCCGAAGAGACCGAGCATGGTGGGTGACAAGAACCTTGTCCCAGGCAAAGGTGGTGTGCGATAAGGGCGAAATCTGCTGGGCCCCCCTTAAGTCAGTAGGCTGGAGACATCCCTTGCCGGGCACATGTCATAAACCCTTGTCGTCCAAAAATTTTAAAAAGGCTACCCGGGTTTGGGACTGCCTGTTAAATAAGGCTCGGGTTTGAGTTCGCCTTCCCGCCGTTCCCCCCTGCTTGTCCCCCCTGGCTGGTTGCAGCGTCAGCTCGGCCCCCTGTAAAAACCGTTCATTTTGACGTGGCAAAAACGCTGGAATTCCACCCTCCACATGCTCCAGGATTGTGGGGCAGGAAATCCCATTATGCAGTACGAAGTGACACTTGGCCTGAAAAAGCAGCGGTGGGGGCCTGGGGTGTTGAACCCCGGGTGGAGGCAGGTGAAAGAGCTCTGCACCATCCTTCCCCATTTTTAAAAAGAAGCCCCCAAAATGGTCAGTGCGGACGATCCCTGTCAGCATGAGATTGTGGTGATTTAGTTCTGGAACCCGATCGTGGGACACTCTGAAACACAGGTCCTGCCAGCGACGGGAGGGGGGGACGGAAAAAGATGCAGCACGGAGCCTTTCTCCCCGTCAAATCCAAAGGCCGCTTTTCTCAATTTTATCGGTCTTCTTTCGGAGGGTTCGGGGTCCAGAGTAGTGAAGGGGCCCCTCAGCTCTAGGGTCATCTAGGAAGTCAGGGCTGTGTTAAAGCTGTCCCGGGGAACGGGGAGGAGGGGGAGGTATTCCTAGACACGACGTCCTGCTTGGAAAGGGGGGTTGGGCCGTAAATTGAGGCGATGAGGAAGTTGAGTTTGTAGTGCCCTAACCAGAGGTTGGGAACTCAAGGCCCCCATTCCACATGAGTGCTTGGATGCTCCTTTCCTCCAACTTGATCCTGCATTAAGGGCCCATCAAAATGAACAACAGTTACTGGGTGGCCACCCCCTGGATCCCCGGTACAAAAAAAAATCGCACTTTCCTTTACCCACCCAAATAGAGTAAAATGCGGAAAGGAGACCTTGTGATTGAATAACTGGGGCATCTGTTGCGTCTGCTTCACGTTCTTCAAATGTCACGGTGGGGGAAAAAGCCCGGACGTGACAGCAGTAGAGTGCCAAAACAGCCATTTCGGGGCAGCAGGGGGCGCAGCAGGCAAGGTGGCAGAAACCCAATGGGGACCTTGGAAACTTTTTTTTCCACCTCACCAAAGGATGCAAAGCAGGCCCCCAGATTCAACAACAAAAGGGCCAGCTTAAAAGATCATGGTGCACGACTATCGCTTCTCAAACGTGTTTTTGATGTGTTCCCCGGGCCCCAAAAGATTCTGGGTATCCAAAAAAGGGCGAAAGGCCCGAGCTGGCCGCCACGCCATAGGGTGTTGTCCCGCCCCTCAGCCAGGTCATATCTGAGCGGACCTTGCCAAAACCCGGGGGGAGTCATTAAGACAAACGCATCAGGCTTTCCACAGATAATGTGGATCGTTTGCTTTCATCAAGATGAATAGGTGGATCTTGATGATGTTTGGCCCCAATTGCGGGTCACGATTAGTTGTGGTTTTTTTCACTTCTCTCCCAAACAGAAATGGGCCCCTTGAAAAACTTATTTTAAAATGATCATTTTTATGCAATTTTATTTTCTCAATTCCCAAAGTTCATTTTGCTGGTTTTTCTTGAGGAGACTAAAAAACACCAAGGTTTTATGACAAAACCCTATTCCATTTTCTCATTATTTTAGAATTTTTCACATTGTCAATGGTTTTGAGGTCATGTTGCCCCACAATTTTTAACAGTGGTGGGGGAAATCATATTTATAAATTTTTTGGGGGGCTGTTTCTGGAGATACAGCAAAATCATGGTCCTTTGGAAAGAAATTAGCTTCTAAGTGGCATTTTCCTTCACAAAATTTTTAACAGTGGTGAGGGGTATATTTTAATTTTTTGGGGGCTGTTTCTGTGAGATACAGCAATAAATCATGGTCCTTTTGGAACAGAAATGTGGGGTTCAAGTGGCATTTCTCCTTTAAAATTTTTTACGTGGGTGTGACATGCAGTATATACAGGTCCCATTTAAAAAAATGTTGTTTCTAACAGACATTTGTTCTTCACAATTGTCCAAAATGGCTCAAAGGGCATGCTTTGAAAATTTTTTGGGGGCATTTTGCTGTGACAAAAGCAGCTTCTACAGGTCCATTTAAAAAAAATTTTTTTTAACAGAATTTGTTTTCAATTGGTAAGAGTGGCTCAAGGTGTGGTCTGTCAGAAACAGGAAAAGGTAGGACGCTGTTAATGGGCACATAAAGCAAAAGACTTTTTTTTGAAGATCTTTAAAATAGCTATCAAAACCCTTTTGAGACAACCCCTTTAATACAAATTAAAAAGAGAAAAAAGAATGGTGGATTCCATCCCATTTTAAAAAAATTGTTTTATAGAATTAAAATACTAAAAAAATAGCATGTACAAAATAGATGTTAAAAAAATTCTCTAATTGTCAAGGAGGTAAGGAAAACTTTACAGATGTAGGTTATTTAGAGGACAATATGGAGACGGAAGAAACAAAGTAAGAGACCATTTCCTCCGCACGTTGAGTAAAAAGGAAAAAAAAATGCCAAGATAAAGGGCACCCGGGTGAAAAGGGCGTTAACCACCAGATTTCCAAGTGAAGCTAATTGGGCCACACTATACGGAGGGGCAAGCGCTACCCAGGATTGACTGTGTATGAGGAAGGGTGGGGGTTCTCACACTTCCGCTTCCACACTTTTTCAGCACGGGCAGTTTTCGTTGCTGGTCATCAGGGCATTTTAAAATTGCGTGTTAAAAGTGACGGACCAGCCTGGGTCTCACGCACCCCCTGAACTCCGGCCCGGGTATTTCTGTGGCCAGGGAAAGGATAGTCAATGTCCGTTCAAAAAAAATGGTGTTGAAAGGCCCTTTTTCGGCACTTTTTTAAAAGTGGGGGTCATGCAGGGTTTGGGGCTATGCTGTGGCCCAGGACGGTTTTGTCAATGTCCAGTGAAGCTAAAGGTGGGTTTAAAGGTCCTTTTTCGGCACTTTTTAAATCTGGGGGGCATGAGGTTTGGGGCTCTGCTGTGGCCCAGGCGGTTAGTCAATGTCCAGTGAAACTTAAAAGGTGGTTTAAAAGATCCTTTTTTCCGGGCTTTTTTAAATGTGGGGGTCTTTCAGGGTTTGGGCTCATGAGTGGGGCCCCGGACAGGGATATTTAAGTCCAGTTGGGAAAAAAAATGGTGGTTGAAAGCCTTTTTCCCGGCACTTTTTTAAAAGTGGGGGGGCATGCAGGTTCGTGGCTCATGCTGTGGCCCGGACAGGGATAGTCAATGTCCAGTTCAACTAAAATGGTGGTTCAAAGACTCCTTTTTTCCCGGCCCTTTTTTAAATTTGAGGGTCGACAGGGGTTTTAAAGGGCATCTGCGGTCCCCGGGCAGGTATAGTTAATGTCCGTTCAACTTAAAAAAGTGGTTGAAAGACTCCTTTTTCCGGCATTTTTAAAAGTGGGGGCCTGGAGGTTTGGGGTCATGTGTGGCCCCGGGCAGGGTTTAGTAATGTCCGGTAAACTAAAATGGTGGTTTTAAAAAACTCCTTTTTTTGGCACTTTTTTAAAAATGAGGGTCATGCAGGTTTTTGGGGTCATGCTGTGGCCCGGAAGGTATAGTCAATGCCCGTGAAACTAAAATGGTGGTTGAAAGACTCCCTTTTTTCGGGGCTTTTAAATCTGGGGGTCATGCAGGGTTTTAGGTCATGTGCGTTCCAGGGGCGGGGTATTCAATGTCCCGTTAAGTAAGATGATGGTTCAAAATATGCCCTTTTGGACTTTTTTTAAATTTTTGGGGGGGATGCAGGTTTTGGGGGCAGGCTGTGGGACAAGGGCAGGGATAGTGAATGGGTGTGTGGTTTTTTTTCTGTGGCTTTATAACCCCAAAATGTGTTGCCTAAAATGTGCACGTATATTTGACTGTTGTGGGTGTTAATTCCCCCCTTTTCCAGCCCCTGTTTGGGTGTAAAAATGAAGGTGTTGTTTTTTCCCCTAAAACTTTAATGGTCATGTCAGAATCGGTGCCCACTATCGAAAAAACCTTATAGATGGTGGCCCCACTATCAATATCGCCCCATGTCGATAGCAACGTAATGCTAAAAACTAAAGCGACAATTACACAGAAATGACAAAACCCCAGGAATGCATAGGGGGTACGGAAATAATTACAGGGGGAAGGGGGAAAACACCTGAATACTGTAAAAGGAGGAAAGGGGTGAGGATTACTTCTCTTTCAAACACTTTTCAACAACTTCACACAGGCAGAGTAGGTACTCTGTGTTGCTACATAGGTTCTACACCCCAAGGTAAACCTTGCATTTGTCACTATGTGGCCATTAAAACAGCTTATTTTCAACAACCACATCTTTGACTTCTTGCTATTAACAATGTTCAGTTAAGTGATATAGTAGTAATTAACATTTGCAACTGTATTAAGAATCATCACTTAAAGAGGTGTTCTCACCATGTTGTTTCATGTACTTACAGCCAGCTTCAGACTCACACATTCTAGTTAAGCTGTGGGTGGTTCTACAGCAATGATTGGCATATTATCTCTGCTATTACTAGATGAGCCTGTTAGAGGGGCATTAAGGATGGAAATTTATAAACAAAAATGCACAAGGCTACAGAGCTCTAAAGGGTTCAAATTTGTTAGTAACTAACATTAAAGGGGTTGACTCACTACATTGATTCATCTTACCTCAGTCCTGTTTTCTTGGTTTCATTTTGAATTCAGGGGCGTGTTTACTGGCTTCTACTAGGCTGCAGTTGAAGCCAGGTCTGTAGCTATAGCAACCTTTGCTGACAGCCTATCATGAGAGATTGAACAGGTCTGTAGCTATAGCAACCTCTGCTGACAGCCTATTATGAGAGATTGAACAGGTCTGTAGCTATAGCGACCTGAGGAGCTGATGCAGCTCATACAAGAGGAGATATCTCAAAATATGTAGGACACTGTTAATGGAAATATATTGCAAAGTGACTTGTTGAACAAAACATCAATATGTATTACTATACTGTAGTGATTTCATCACAAACATTATCATAAGCAACCAAACTCTGAATTCCATTAAAAAAAAATGCCTTGTGTCTTATTTTCGGGGGTGTCTTATTTTCGGGGAAACAGGGTAGCAAACAGCAAGGAGTAACATCACCATCTTGGTTACGTCTGTGACTTGCTAGAGCAGAGAGAGGTGGTCAGTAGCACGAATGCTTGTGTGCAAAAGGAGAAAAGAGCTGCTCACACTCACTAACTAGCAAGATCAGAACAGTAATGTAGTTTCTAATAGTGTTTAGTTACATTTACTGGCATGTTTAAAGCTAATCAATTAAAGAAGAATACACCTTAAAGACCTAGGGCCACATGTATGAACCTGTTTAGGTCTAAAACTCACTCTTTTGCCAATAGTAACCTATGGGCAACCAATTGAGTTGTAGACCTAAACAGGTTCATACATGTGGCCCTAGTCCTTTTTAAAAGACCCAGACTGATGCTCAGCAATAAAACCAAATGTAAAACATTGCCGTGTTATTTCTTTTATTTAAAAAGCTTGTAACAGAAACAACAATTACTTTTAGTCTTTTCTGCTTATTTAAGTCAATTCAAGTTTGTCTGGTCAATATCTGTTAATATTTTGTCCAAATGGCAATTAACATGCATTATCAAAATAAGAAATCTTAGGTGTTTCCTAATACAGTACTATAATAATCTTTCCAGTTTTGATGAGCATATCAAATCCGCTGCAGGGAACATTCAAATTTCTTTCAGTCTTTCTGTCACCAGAAAAATAGTTCACTGTCTGCAGACTTTAAAGGAAATACAGTCTTGCAAATGAATCCTAAGAAGAATATTTCTGTCATCATGTAACTAGTAAAAAGGGAATGGAAAATTTGTTTTCTGGAGGACCTACAGTATTTTGATTGACCTAATTCTAACATGGACAGTGATATCCATACACATAGAGGGAGCCCCATTTCTTCAAATCCTTGTCATGACCATTGGGCAATTTATTATGTTTTATAATTTATAAATAATCTAGTTAATCTATAAAGGAGATCATGTACAGAGTTTCCCAATGAATTGAAATGACCAACAAAGTCTGGCCACTGCAATAGCTGCAGAGTGTACTTCATAAAATATGTCCTTGTTCATAGTCCCTTGTGGTCCATCTTCATCTTGGGAGACTCTGTTATATATCAACAAGACTTAGGGCGACATGTATGAAGCTCGCCACGTCGGAGCGCAAGTTTCCGAGCGCTCGAACGTGAAAGCTGCGCCTCATGTATGTCGGCGCCCGAGGTGCGCTCATACATGCAGGTGTAAAGTCCACTGCGCCACGCCAGTGTCTGAGGCGCAGTGCGGAACTTATTCGCAGTGCGGGACTGCGCCTAAGATTCGCCGCCCGAGGAGGTGCGCTCATACATGCGGTGAAAAGTTCACCGCGCCTCGGCAGTGTGTAGGGCGCAGTGCGGGACTTAGGCGCAAAAGGGACTGCGCCTAAAATGTATTCCGAATCGAGACAGGCTGGAAATGAGCGAAAAATCATTAAGCATGTCCGTGCGGCATGGAGTATGAATCAAAAAAGCGTTTATATTACATGTAAAACATTATCTGAAAAAGAGCTCAAACCTACAAAAAAATACATAAATAAAATCACTTTCCAAAAATCAAGAACGGCGCATCATCAGGAATTTGGATATTGGAAATCGGCAGAAACCAGCCAATCAGAATAAGAGCGACAGTGACACATTAAAACCTATGGAGAAGTATTGACCAATCAAATTCAAAGGCGGGACAGTTCAAAATGCAGTAAAAATGCAGAAAAGAGCTGATTGGTTGAGCTAGCGGTGGCTTGGTAATCCTGGCCAATCAGAATAGGAGCGACACAGACCCATTATAAGCTATGGAGAAGTATTGACCAATCAAATTCAAAGGCGGGACAGTTCAAAATACAGTAAAAATGAAGAAAAGAGCTGATTGGTTGAGCTAGTGGGGGCTTGGCTATCCCGGCCAATCAGAGCGCGAGCTACTTTCTCCCATTGTAGTCTATGGACAGATCGGGGCACTGAAATCTCAGCGCCGTGCGGCATGGAGTATTAGTAAATAAATCGTTTTTAATAAGTGTAAAACATTCTCTGTAAAAGAGATCAAACCTTCTATAAACATACAGAAATAAAAAAATAAAAATTTTCGTTACATTCATATTATTGTTCATTGGCTAACGAAAAAAAAAGAAATAAAAATTAACTCATTGAATTCATTTTTATTTCTTTATTTTCGTTACCCCCATATTATTGTTAATTTTATATACACATCTGTACAATTTAATGAGTGTTATCATTTGATTTCGGCCATGTACAGTTACATTATAGATTACATTAGAAAACCCATAGGAGCGTCGCTCGCTCTCCCATTGGTCCAAATAACCGCGCCTCTTTTAACTTAGCCAATCACAAACAGAGCTCGCTCTGCATTTGTTTTCCCAATAGAACTCTATGAGAAGGTAGCTCAGCCGCTGATTGGCTAAGCTGGACGAGCCCGTCTTCTCCCCAACCAATCACAGTACTAGAATATTTCCCATAGACAGTAATAACTTTTAGGGCGCCCTTCTATCGCGCCCTTCTTGCTGCACTCAAAATAGACACACTACATATGATTGATGGATTCATATCTGCCGCCTGGGCTCAACCAATCAGCTTTTTTCTGCCTTTTTACTGTATTTTGAACTGTCCCGCCTTTTCATTTGATTGGTCCATACGTCTCCATAGCTTATAATGGTTCAATGTCGCTCCTATTCTGATTGGTTGGTTTCTGTCGACCAATGAGAAGAGCTTCCAGAATTTGAATTACTGTATTTCCCGGCAATTCTCTATATCGCAATTCCTGATTCTCGGCGACAAACGGGTTGTTAGGGATTTTTATTTCTGTATGTTTATAGAAGGTTTTAGCTCTTTTTCAGATAATGTTTTACACTTAATAAAAACGATTTATTTACTAAAACTCCATGCCTCACAGCGCTGAGATTTCAGTGCCCCGATCTGTCCATAGACTACAATGGGAGAAAGTAGCTCGCGCTCTGATTAGCTGGGATAGCCAAGCCCCTGGTAGCTCAACCAATCAGCTCTTTTCTGCATTTTTACTGTATTTTGAACTGTCTCGCCTTTGAATGTGATTGGTCAATAGTTCTCCATAGGTTTTATGGGTCCCTGTTGCTCCTATTCTGATTGGCCAGGATAGCCAAGCCCCTGCTACTTCAACCAAAAAGCTCTTTTCTGCATTTTTACTGTATTTTGAACTGTCCCGCCTTTGAATTTGATTGGTCAATACTTCTCCATAGGTTAGAATGGGTCCCTGTCGCTCCTATTCTGATTGGCCGGGATTGCCAAGCCCCCACTAGCTCAATCAATCAGCTCTTTTATGCATTTTTATTGTATTTTGAACTGTCCCGCCTTTGAATTTGATTGGTCAATACTTCTCCATAGCTTATAATGGGTCACTGTCGCTCCTATTCTGATTGGCTGGCTTCTGCCGACCAATGAGAAGCGCTTACAGAATTTGAATTACTGTATTTCCCAGCAATTTCCAAGATCCTAATTCCCGATGTTGCGTCGTTCTAGATTTTTGGAAAGTGATTTATTTATTTATTTATTTATTTATTTTAGAAGGCTTGAGCTCTTTTTCTGATAATGTTTTACACCAAAAAAAAACTTTTTTAGTTTGGCATCAGACTCCATGCCTCACGGAGCTGAGCGCTGAGATTGATTTCTTTTGCGATCTTCTATATGTTTCCTCTTATGTTCCATTCTCGCTTCACTTCGCCTCCTCCCGCTCATTTAGACCAACTTCAACTAGGTCTGCCTGTCGGAGCTGGCGAGCGCTGCAATGCGCCGCACTTTGGCAAGTCGTGATCATGCATTCCTCAGAGTTTTCGAAAGCGCCGCGTCCTGCCTCAGAACGCCCACACCGTGCCCATTACACGCCCCTTCATGTTAGGCGCCGTCGAAAGTGGCGAAGGTTGCGCCTAACATCGCATCACTGCGTCCGACAGGGGATTCGGATCGGTGAGCCGCAGTTTTCGTCAGAAAACAGGCGCAACTCCCGATCATACATGTCGCCCTTAATGTTTCTGTTGTCCTCAAATACCCCCATCAGGTTATATATTGTCAATTTCTTTACTTTTGTCTGTGTATCAATCAGTTTTACTGTTGTTCCTTCTACAGTGAGAAACACGTGGATTCAAACTTGAGGAATTGCCAGGAAATCAACTGTTGTCTGTGAAGAAAGCCTGCAAGACCCAAGCTGAGAAATCTCTGCAGTTGATTCATCTCCGCCGGTGCACTGCAGTTCCCAGCAAACCCCCATTGGTAGGCCTAACATGCACATGTACATCTGTAACACACACAGTGTGTCTGTGCCCCTTACACTTGGACTGATTATGCAGTTTCATAGATATAAGCTGTATTTATCATTTGTTGTCAATTTTCTGTGTCCTTGCTGACCAACACAATTCTTTCAGAAGTTCCTGAACAGAATAGCTTGTCCCTAGTTTTGAGCTATATACTTATGCAGTTATGAGAAAAATAAAGTACACTCTGTTTAAATTCTACAGTTTGACATATAAGGACAAAATAAATAAAACATATGGTCCTAAGATTGTCTTTAATTTTTTTTCACGTATGTCTTAATATGTGAAATCATAGAATTCAAAGAGTATATACCTTTTTTTTTCTCATGACTGTACATCAGTAATATCCAATGGGAGAGAACTCTGAACTCTCTCCTTGTCTGCTGTTTGTCATACAGCCTGTCGCGACCCTTGCTCCGGGCCGCTGCTGCCCCCACTCTGTGCTGCTTTCCCATATACTCACTCGCACTTCTAGATTTAAAGGGCCAGCATGCGGGTAATTGGCTAACTGCCAGGTGCTAACCCTATATCTTCTGGACTTCTCCTACACTCTCTGCCAGAGTACTGGTGTTAAATAGTGTGTTTCAGTGTAGGAGAGAGTTTCCTGACCACATTGCCTATAGCCCATCCTGAACTTACCGCCTGTCCCAGACTACGTCTCTGTTTAACTATTCTGTACCACGCTGCACCCCGGCTGCCATCGCAAGCAAGTCATGTCCGGGGTAAGTCACGTCATCCTTGCTCCGGTGTTCTGTCAACCTCCACTGACCATCAACGGTTCCCTAGGATGAAACCATGCAAGTGGACAGAGTCCACCTGACCGTGGAAGAGCGCACTCAGCGCCGCTAGCAGCACCTCTGCTTTTATTGCGGATGCACAAAACATTTAATCCGGGATTGTCCACTGCGGCAGGGAAACTCTCGCACCTAGGCCTCCCTAGGTGCGCATACTAGCTCTCCACACCTAACCATGCCAGTCTCAATCAGTCCCGTACCTGAGATGTCATTACAAGCCACTGCATTCATCAACTCTGGGTCTGCTGGGAACTTTATAGACATCTCCTTTATCTCCAAGCATCGGCTACCAGTGGTCCACCTTGAAAGGCCTTTGTACATCTATTCTGTTAATAGGGAATGCTTTAAAGATGCCATTCAGTTCCGTACTGTGCCACTGATGCTTCAAGTAGAGGCACTACATCAAGAAAAGATTGAGTTCCACGTCTTGACCCATTCTTCCTCTGAACTTCTGCTTGGTCTTCCTTGGCCCAGTACTTAACTGGAAATTGGGTGAAGTCACACGCTGGAGTCCTGACTGTCACTCGCGTTGCCTTACCGCCCTTCGTCTGGTGTAACCATCTCGAAATTCATCAGGTATTGGGGAACTACCTGCAACATTTTGTCTCTGCCCGTCATGACAACTGAGCGTTTCTTCTTCCCTGGGCAGAATTCTCTTACAATTCACTGGAATCTGAATCTGCTGGGGCTTCCCCCTTCTACATTATTTACGGGCTACATAATTCTCCCCCTCGTCTGATGTCCCCGCGGTGGATGCCCAAATTCAGGACATCAACTCTGTATGGAAGGACACTTGTCAGGCCCTTCTCTGGGCCTCTTTCCTACCAAGTTCCAGGCGGAAAGGAGACGAAGACCTCCTCCCACCTTCAACCCTGGAGATAAAGTCTGTCTCTCAGTCAGATATGTCCGGCTAAAGGTTCCCAGTGTCTAGTTAAGCCCAAGATTTTTGGGATCATTTGAGGTCATCAAGTGTCTCAATCCAGTGTCCTACATGCTCCGTCTGCCCCCTACTCTATGCATCCCAAACTCCTACCATGTCTCCTTTCTGAACCCTCTTGTTCTTAATCGCGTCTCACGGAATCCATGTCACCTTCTCCTGTGGCCAATTCTGATGATGTTTTTGAGGTCAAAGAGGTCCTGATGGAAAAGTAGGTGAGGGGAAAGCGATTCTTTCTAATTGACTGGAAGGGGTTCAGACCCAAAGACCGTTCCTGGGAACCAAAGTCTAATCTCTCTCCTGACCTTCTTCGTAAGTTCCGCCAGAAGAGGGGGAGACCTAAGGAGGTGTACTGACATACAGCATGCCGCGACCTCCGTTCCGGTATACTCACCCAGCCATGCTCCAACTTCCCGTCCCCGCTCAGCTGAATGCCTAGGAAGCGGGTGCGTGCGCGGCAGCTCTTCTAGATTTAAAGGGCAGCGCGCCGGTAATTGACTAATTGCCGGGCGCTGACCCTATATCCTCTGGATTCTTCCTAAACTCTCTGCCAGAGTATTGGTGTTACATAGTGCATTTGAGAGAGTGTAGGAGAGCGTTTGTTTATCTGTGCACCAGTTATTCCTGCGATCGTTTCCTGACCACGTTGCCTGCCGCCCGCCCTGACCTTACTACCTATCCCCGACTACGTCTCTGTCTAGCGATTCTGTACCACGCTGCACCCCGGCTGCAATCGCAAGCAAGTCACATCTGGGGTAGCGACCTGGTAGATTCCTGCCGCAGCAAAGCCAACCTGCTTTCTGGCGGGCTCTGGTGAATACCAGGGGCTACTTAGACTTTGCTTCCTGATGTGGCTTATACCAGCGCTTGCGGTGGTCCAGTGAATCCACCTACATCTGTGATACTGTTTTCTTATTTTCTGGACTTTTCCTGCTGTCATTGGCTTGCTTTTGGTGAAAAATTATTATTATTATTATTATTAATTATTATTATTATTATTATTATTATTATTATTATTATTTTGTGCTATATTTTCTACATGCAAGTAATTCATTTTTGTAAAAGGAATTCTTATAATTAAATATATGACATAAAATAAATAACTAGCGTTACTGTTACTATCCCTTTACTATTTTGACAAGTCTGATGTGACATTTGGTTGCCTCTCACCTCCCTTGAATGTATTTGGAGTTGAGTAGCATTCATCATCTGTTTCAGGAGGGTATTGTTAACAATGAGGTGGTCATCAGCATCACGAAGCACTTCATGGTCCCCGTTCTGAACCGCAGATGTGCTCGAGTCTGTATTCCCTGGGCCTGACAGTGACTACATCTCCCCATTGCTGCTCCGCTTCTGCCTGCTGTATCTGGCTGACTAGCTTCTTAAGATTTGAAGAGCCAACGCAAAACTGATTGGTTAATGACCAGATGCTGGATCCTTTATTACCTCACTTCTCCCTGCACACTTTTCCAGTTATTGGTGTGCTTTAGTGAGAGTTGTTTGGGCTTGTTACGTTCTTTTGTGATTTACCTGTGCCTGGACTTTGACAAAGTTTGCCTGCCACCTGCCCTTACCTTATTGCCTAAACTTTGACTATGTTTGCCTACCCCCTGCCATGACCTTATTTCTTGGCCCCTGACTTCTCCTCGGCCTAATCCTTCGGTACCACGCTGCTCCCACACCAAAAGTAGAGACCTGGGAGCCTCCCACAGCATAACCCAGCCTGCCTTGCAGCGGGTGCTGGTGAAGAACTGGGGTCTCTTCATGCTCTTTTCCCTTTTGTGGTCCTGTGTCATCTCCACTACTGTCCTCATGACAATCGTTCTGTGATGTAGCCAAAACACATCTACTTCTTTGCCTCTCTTTCAGTGTCTCTGTTGCAACCTGCTGATGACACTCTGTGACACTCTAAGCTTAGTGACCAGTTCGATTGGAGAGCATCCTGATTGAAGCCTTGCAATGGCGAAGTACTGTGGATCAATTGTGTAATGTACAGGATTAACCATTTGTGTGTCAGGTTAACCCATTAGGTACATTGCAGTTTGATTGCACTATGATTTGAATTGATAGTACAGTATAGGATGATGATTATAATTACATTTTTTTTCTGTGTTTTTATTCTTAGTTCATTGATCCACCTTCAAGTCAGTCAGGAGGATGGGCTAATGACCTTTGAGTGAAACCTTCTAGTGTAATATGTGTATGGAATGTTAAGTGCATTCTAAGATAAGAATCTGAAAGTCATTGTGATGCACTGTTTTGCCTGTCTAAAAGCTCCCACCAATAGCAGGGAGGGGTAGCTATGGTTACTGTGAAGGAGGGGTAGAGGTGAGAGAGAGGTGACAAATGAGCCCTAGTGTCAGTGTCTAGATGTTAGTATAGCTGTCAAGTGGAGTGCTTGTCTCTAGTTCTAGAGAGATAAGCCTCTGAGTCAGGATGGAGGGTGTGACTTGACCCTTCCAGCCTAGAACCCTGTCCGACTGCAGCTGTCAGGCCCAGTACTATTTCCCAGGCACAGATCCTAATAAATTAAACTTGAAATTCTTTGGAGTGCAGCTGAAGCTAGTTAGTTTGGAGTCATCCTCAGATTATTGAGAAGCAGTGCAAAGACAGTCCCTTGCTGTCCATATTATTTCCAGAATGTTGCTGGTCTGGCTTATCTAACCAATCCAGTTATTCTGGGGTAAGAAGACTCCTTGTTAGACTTAAAGCTAGATTTAAGAAAATAGTTGATTGCCAGTTCTCCTTGCAGTCTTAATAAGGATTAGCAAATGGATTTAATTATGGATTTGTGGGATGATATCCTTCCCCTGGATAGATGAGATAGGACAGTGTAACATGAAGGAAAGGATTTCTGTGTTTTACATCTTGCTGAGAAATAAAAAGACTTGTTCCCCATGTTTACAATGTTAACCTTTTGTCTGCTCTCCTGCTTTTTACACCTGAGCTCAAGACCAAAGGCCCCTCAGTGTACCCTGCAAAGCAAGGGCAGGAAAGTACTACAATAACCAATAGAGTGTACCCCGACTCTAATACCTTCAAAGCAAGTTGCAAGTCCCTCCATTTACCATATTGGCCCCAGGAGAGGTAAGAGAGGGTTGTGGAGTGCTGCCGCCATGAGAAGTGAGAAGGAACTACTACTGCTCTTGCTCTTCTCTCCTCTGCATCCACCCTCACTGGGTCATTACAATTGTAAGGTGTGAACAGCATGATGAGGATGACAGTTTAAATCCCAAATGAAATTGTTACCCTAAATTTATTAGCCGATTCAGGGATTAAACACCTGTTGTGAATTTTGCCATTAAGCTCATTGTTAGAGATCAGCAAGTTGTGGAAAAAGTACTGAAACACTGAACAATTGGACATGTGCATTCTAAAGTTAAGAGATGGTCTCAATTAGTTTATTTTAAAGAATCATGAGAATTACAACAAAAAGCCAAATATCCCTAACTTTTTGTGAATAGTATATATACTTACAAAAAGTTAGAGATATTTGGTTTTTCGCTGAAATATATACATATATATTGATAGTTCATAGAAAAACATTTCAGCGAAATGTATATACAGCTCTTGGACCATTACAAAGCTTGGACCTTTAGGGGCAGAGAACCTGTGCCCTGAAACAGTAGATGCATGAAAGCGCATCTGAGGTGGCTTGTTGGGAACCGGGGAAGTGTTCTGTACAGAATTTTAAATCCTGTAAGGCCAGGAATCAACGGGTCACCCTCTAATTTTTTCTCTTTATTTCAGGCCATCCATTTTAAAAGGGAAGAATCTGTAATTACCTTGAATTGTCTCCCCACTTTGTGGTAGCATAAAGACTCAATGGCCCAGTTAAGGGCAAGACACTCTCTCTACTATAGAGTAGTTTTTTTTGGCTGCAGACAGCTTCCTGCTAAGGTACACTAAAAGGTGTTCTTCCCCATTAATCTCTTGAGATAGGAATGCCCCTAAGCCCACTTCTGAGGCATCTGACTGAACTATAAATTCTTTCCTAAAATTAGGAGCAATTAGTTTCGGTCTCTCACAAAGTACTTCTTTCAATTTCTGAAAGTTTTGTTCAGCTTCCTGGCTCCACTTCACCATGTTTGACTTGGCTCCTTTGGTGAGGTAAGCAAGAGTGGTGGATTTTGAGGCGAAACCTGGTATGAACCTTCTGTAGTACACTGCAACCCACAGAAAGTCTCTGGTCCCTGACCTGCTTCTTAGAAACTGGTTGAGGCCAATTTCTAATAGCTTCAATTTTATCAATCTGGGATTTGATGACCCCATACCCAATGTGGTGCCCGAGGTAACGAGCCTCCTCTAGTCTTATTGCACACTTTTTGGGGTTGGCGGTTTGGCCTTCTATGCCTATTGCGTCCAGGACTGCTTGTGTCTTGGCTATATGGGGTTTCCAGTCGGAACTATATATTACCACATCATCCAGATATGCAGCTGCATATTCTTTATGGGGCTGAAGTATAAAGTTCATCAACCCCTGGAATGAAGCAGGAGCCCCATGTAGGCCAACATACTGGAAATGTCACTCTTGTCACGTTTACTGGCCGCAAAGCCAGAAAACGTCCTGGTAGAGGGGATCCTCAGGGCCCACCACGGGCGCAGATGGTGAGTGCAAGCGGTGGGTAGCCGAAGTGCAGGACAGGTGGTAGATAAACGGATGTTGTAGCTGTAGAACGGATGCACAGTCCCAGGGTGATACCAGAATTATACAGCAGCAGGAATCAGCAGTGAGAAACTGGAGGACAGTACATCAGGAATTCAGCAGGTAACAGGTGCGCTGGACAGCGCATGATTAATGCAGAGCTTCAGCAGACACAGTGGAAACCAAGGGGTTAACACAGCAGGAGCTCAGCAGCAGAGGTCTAGCTCTAATGATGAACACCAACAAACTGACACTGAGTCCAGGGAGGAAGTTCCTTATGAAGGAAAGGGTCAGGGGTCACAGGCAGGAAGCAGGAGCATTGTGTGCATAAATGTCCGCAGGCTGGTGCGCGCGCCCTATGGGGTGTGCACACACGCTGGGGAAGCCACAGAGGACGGACACGCGTGGAAGCAGGACCAGGTGAGTAACGCTGAGCAGAAGCAGGTGCAGAGCAAACTGACACTGCCGCTGTAAGTCCCGCACAGGGAGCCACAGCGGACCCAGACACAGGGGCACGGACACAACAGCGGTACAAGGCACGGGCCGCGGCGCGATCCGTGACAACACTGGGGTAGAAAATGAAGTTTTTTCCTTAGCCTCATCTGTGAGGGGAACCTGCCAATAAACTTTCTAATGTGGCTATATGTCTAGCAGATCCCAACCTCTTAATCAATTCATCAACCCTGGGCATGGGGTAAGAATCTAATATATTTCATTTAACTTATGAAAGTCGCTGCAGAATAGCAAGCTGCTATCCAGTTTGTGGATGATCACCATGGGGCTTGATCAACCACTCTGTGACTTCTCTATTACCCCTAGAGCTAGCATTTTTTCCATCTCTTCCAAGATCGCTTGTCTCTGGGCTTTGGGCACTTTATATGGTCTTAACCATACCTTCTGACCTGGCTCCGTAACAATGTCATATTTAAGGACCATTGTTCAGCTTGACATTTCTGATTTGTCGGTTCCTTTGTAAAAATTCCTTAACTTCCTTTCCATGGGCCTCTGACAAGGAATCTGTTTGGGGTTTCCCTAGGTCCCCTTAATGCGTTGAGGCGTTCACAGTATTTACACGGCTTGATTAGGTTGGTAAATTTAAAATTGTTTCCTTAGCTGGAACACCTTATAATTTACCTCATTAACTCTTGACTGTCAGTACTAGCACTAGCACCCACTTACCTGTCTGAAAGACTCAGACCTTTTCCAACCTGTTATGTACCCTGAATTGAGTTTTTGGAGCCTGCTCCATGTTCTCCCTGACTTTGGGCATGACTGCCGCTATTCTATCCAGCATATCTGTATTGTGCTCATTCACACTTTTGTGCAAGGTATTCTCCTGTTCCAAGGTCTCTCTGGCTATGTCTAGAAATCCAATGGGATGTCTACCATATCTATCATGTCTACCATATAAGATCTTGAATGGTGAAATCCGTGGATGCATGTGAAACTTCAGGTAGGGTAGTAGGTGGTCCCATTCCCTCCCATCCTTATCCACCACTTTTTAACATCACTTTCAGGGTTTTATTAAACCTCTCCGCCATTGGTCTGTGGATGATATACAGAAGTACGGAGGTGGGTAATTTTTAGAAGCTGACAAAGCTCCTTGGTCACCTTGGACATGAAGTGTGTGCTCTGTTCCATTAGGATCTCCTTTGGCATCCCTGATTGGTGAACATGTGGAACAGCTCCTTTGCTATACCTTTAGAGGAGGTGTTCCTAAGGGGAATGGACTCTGGGGAGCGGATGGCATAGTCTAGAACCACTAAGATATATTGATGTCCCCTGGCCGACTTAGGAAGAGGTCCCACCAGATCCATGCTGATCTGCTTGAAGTGAACTTTAATTATCAGTAGAGGAATTAGCAGGCTCCACAAAAGGGATCTAGGGTTGTTGAATTGCACTCTGGGCAGGATTGGTAAAATTCCTCAACTGCTTTATAAATACCCGGCCAGTAGAAGTTCTGCTCCGCCCGCTCTTTCGTTTTCTTCATCCCTATATGCCAACTCCAAAATCATGCAAACATGGGTCCATGGTACCAACAGCTGCTCAACCAGCTTGGCTGGTTTCTTTTTAACCCTGTACAATAAGCCATGATGTACTGTGAAATGAGGGTGTACCAACCACTCACATGATTCCTGGGGCTACTATCAAAAACCTTTACACTTTTCCAAGCAATTACCAGGTTAGGGTCTGTACTAATGTTTTCCATAAAGACTTGCAAGGCAGAGAACTGTAGCTCAGAGGGGTTCCTCTGGGTCCCCAGCCAGGACCGATAACAGACACCTATCTGGTTCCCCCTGTACCAGTTCGAAAGCATCACTAGTTTCATATACATCATTTACAGGTGGTACAACATAATACATAGCATTTGTTTTATTTCCACACATATTTCAAAATAAGTCAGAGTCACAGCCAATAATTGCACTGTCCGGCAAGCTTGCCGCGACAGCTACCTCATGTTGTGCACCCCCACATGGAGTCTCTAAAGGACGTGTGGGGGTGGGTTAGTCTTTGGTATCACTGTCAATGCTTACCACGCCTTTCTGGCATTAGTGGAGTTGGTCTGAGTCCACCAGCCTGGTTTGCTACAGTGTCACCAAACTCCAAATGAGTCAATGAAAGCCTACACCGAGTGTCCATTCATTTTAACAATACACTGCCATCGGTCCACCCCAGCAACAACATGATTAGAATAGGAAGGTCTTGCAAACAATAACGTACGCCTCTCCAGGACACATGCCATGGGCTCTATCACGATTGGGCAATGTGCTGCCACAGAGACCAGCAGAAAATGGGGCTGGTCTCTATGTAAAGGGAATCAATTTTTCAAGTGGACGACCTTTCTTCCTTGTCACCCAACCAGGGCCGCTATCAGAGATTTCAGGGCCACATACAGCTGAAGTGTCTGGGACTCCACCCCCACCCCTGCTGGCCAACCTCATGTTACCACCCCTCTGTACTTCGCCCCCACCCCAGTAACAGAAAAAAAAAATCTGGGGTGACAAAGAAAAAAAATGCAATTGCACCATTGTTTTTCAATGTAGTTCTTGTTGAATTTTACAATGTACATTGTATTTATATTGTGTGGGTCATTATGTATACAAGGGTCAGCAAATACCGCCACATAATCACCGCATGTCACCACTATAATGTTACTGACCAAAACTGTATACACAGACCAATATAACCAAATAACAATATAAAAGGACCAAATAAAACCGCCACATCATCAAACCACACATCTCCACCATAAAGACATTGAATACTGTTACTGAATATAAACTATTACACCAAAATCACAGTGACCATATAGTGGTAGATACAAGTGCACACAGTGCATTTAGTGACTCACAGGTGATGTCTTGTCTGACGATTCATTCATTTCCCTTTTTCTTCTCCATCTGGTCCAGACCGATGACTTCTCCCGGCCACCACTTGTTTCTGCAGAATTCACAACACAAAAACCTGAGACTCTTCACTTTATTATCTTCCTAACTGTGCCCCCACATGTAAAAATACACCTTCCATAGTGCCCCAAATGGCAATAATTACCCCTCTAGTGCCCTGGTAGTTAGGTAGGTAGAGCCCCTGGTAGCTAGGTATATAGGTCCCCTGTAAGTAGTTATATAGGTCTCCTAAGAAGTAAATAGGTACATAGCTTCTCCTTTTGTAGTTAGGTACATAGGGACTCCAGAAGATAGGTAGGTATATAGAGTTTACTCAGTAGGTAGGTAGGCTGGTAGGTAGATTAGGGGCCCTCCAGTAGGTAGGTAGGTAGATTAGGGGCCCAGGTAGGTAGATAAGAGCCCCCAGTAGGTAGGTACTCACCTCTCTACACTTCTCTGGCGAGTTGGCCTGCTCTCTGCCCCAAGCCAGGTGCTTTAGGCTTGGGACGTAGGACAGAAAGCAGTGCAAGCAGCATGATGATCACTTCATCGTGCCTTCTGTGCAGTGACATACAGCAGGGGCCGTACAGCACTCTCTGCTCTGCCATTCGTTTGAATTGTATGCATGTTGCAGGACTTGCATACAATTGAGATAGCTTAAATGATATGTGGCCTGTCCTCACAGCTCATACTGTATGCAAAGAACAGGTCACAGGCTGTTTTTTTATAATTAAAACATAATTTTCTGATGGGGCTGGATCATCCCTCAAACTATGCAGAGTCCTGCTACAGTCCCCCTGTGGCCGACTCACATGCCTGGGTCTGCACGGTTAGAGGGAGGGTCCAACCCCACCAGAAAATTATGTTTTTATTATAATGACAGCACATGGTCTGTTCTATTTATACATTCTTAGTTGTGGGATTGGGCACTTTCCCCCACAAAGCATGGACTCACTGCCTTTAGTAGCGATGCAGGGCACTTGACTTGTGGGGGAAAAGGCCCATCCCTGAAACTAAAAATATGGCTGAGGGACCTGGACGGCCTGGACAGGCCGGCTGAGGGGTCTGGACAGGAGGTATGGACAAGAAGGGTGGGGGCCTAGACAGGGGGGAGGTACGGAGGGCTAAGGTGTCTAGACAGGGCGGCTGAGGGGTCTGGAGAGGAAGTACGGACAGGACGGGCCCTCCCTCTCTGCACGTGGGCTTTCTTCTGCAGCCAGGATGACGTCACGATTCAAATCCATGAGGCCCTTCTGCAGTCACTGAAGAAGCGTAAGGCTAGGTTCACACGGCTTATTTTGGGGCGTATTTACGGACGTATTTACGTCCGCAAATACGTCCTGAAATACGTTTCAAATAATGAACAATTAGATTAGCATTGATTCCAATGGAAAATACGCCTCATCGTTCACACGAGGCGTATTTTCGCGACGTATTTACGGACGTAAATACGTCCGTAAATACGATCGTAAAATTAAGTCTCCTGTCACTTATTGAGGCGTATTTTGCAATGTAAATCCCAAAAGTAAAGAATGGGGAATGTATTTACGACTCTAAATATGTGCCACACTTAGTGACACGTATTTGAAACGTATTTCAGGACGTATTTGCGGACGTAAATACGTCCATAAATACGCCCCGAAATAAGCCATGTGAACATAGCCTAAAGCAGAGAGCTCTATGTAATGGTGCTGATCTGTGATTTGGGGGCCGGGCCTTCCTTCACACAGTGTGTGCCCTTCTTTCTATGTAAGCTATAGGCGCCGCGCAGGGCCCTTGGAAGGCCCTGATTTCCTTGTGAAACAGAGGTGCACACTTGCAGCAGGCCTCCCTACTTCACGTCTCTTTCTGGGCCCTGTTCAGAAGTACCCCTTGTTCTGCCTTTATGGCAGCCCTGCACCCAACCATGACCCCCTCCAATCAGGACAATTTCTCTCCTTTTTTGTGACAGGAAGTCTTACCCTATGTTGACGGTTCTCAAGGGGATATAGTACCTGGAGAAATATCTCAGTGGCACTTTTGGGATCCATGTACCCCATGCACCATTGTAACCTTAAGGGCATTGACAAAGCAGTCACAGACAAACCACTCGACCACTTGGGCGGGTGTAGGATTCTCAGACTGCAGCCACATGCTGGTGAGGTGGAAGTGGTCATACATCTGTGACTGAGCTGGCTTTGCAGAATCAGACTATCAGATGTAGACCCTTCGGGCCTGTACAGCCAGGGAAACACCCAGTCAGGCTAGTCTTGATCTTTCAGTTTGAAGTAGGCCTTTTGCAGTTCACCCGTAAGAAAGGGGGCCAGGGCATCCACTCACTGGTACACGCGAAGCTGCTCTCTCTGTGCAGTCCTCTCCAAGGTCCCAAGATAAGCCTCAATGTCATCATCTTCGGTCATCTTGCATAGTACATTTTGTACCACTTGACAGGGCATGGACTGTCCACAGGTTAAACCCTTTTGTCTTTCTGTCAAGGCCTGTGGCTGTCGCTCCAGAGTCTGGCTCACGTGCTGCTGTTCCTTTGAAGTGATTTGGTGAGCTTCAATCAACAGGTGATTTATCTCTGCCTGGGCATGTTTGAACTCTCCGTGCACCTGTCACTGATATGCGATCGTCTCTCACAGCAAGTTATGGGCATGTTGGATGTTGAGATTGGCTTGTACAAGCTGCTTGATTAGCTCCTCCATAGTTGCCACACTCTCTCTGTCTGTCTCATGTACTGTCTCTTTAAGAGTACTGTCTTTTTAATATGCCCGTATCCTCCACTACATCTGAGGAACTGCAGCTCCAGGACCATTGCAAAGTTCATCAGGCATTGAGACACAGACAGGGCTTTAGTCCACATATGGGTTTGTCTGTATTCTATTAGGAAAAACAGGCATACAGGAACAAAATAAACAAATAGCAAACAAAATCCTTCTAGTCTTTCTACTTTTTTTTAATTTTATATCGTTTTATATTTAACATACTGTCAGTGAGTTTTCATCATGTTATTCTTGTTATTTGGAAAATAATTGGTATTTTTTGCCTATTGGCAACCAGAGTTTGTTTAGCAGGGTGCCAGCTGAATGTCAGGAATTGTGTTGAGTCTTTTCTGGTGCACTTATGATGCGCCACATTTATGAATGCCTGTACAATAATTTCATATTCAAAGAAATAAACCAAAGGTTTGTAAGTTCTGCATACTCCCTACTGCATTTGCTCCTCACTGGCAACGTCCAGGCTCCATAAGTCTTTCATGCATAGAAAAATGTGCATGATGAATCTGCTGATCTGCAGTACTGGTACAATTCAAAAAACATAGAATTATCTGCACAAAAATGTAAAACAAAAAACTTACTTCTTTATTAAAAAGTCCATCACAAAGCAGTGAAGCTTAGACACTGACATGTTATAGGCCTGATATGGCCCTTGTTTACAGCTTAACATTGGCGTATTAAAACATCATATTTAAATGTACACGAGACTAATGAACATACAGCTGAAAATTAACTATTTCCTATACAGACTATATATACCATCAACAGCAGCAAAACGCTACTGTGACCTAGCTCCAATAGTGAACACTTTAATAAAAATACAGCTTCATTTTTAAAATTCATGCCGTGTTTAGTGATACAATCCAAAACACTTCACGATTTAGGACTTTGTGCTTCCAGTCACCTCGGCTAAATGGTTTTACAACCCTCTCAATAGCATAGAAGGAAAAATCCCGCAAATTTCTTTGATGAATATCAATAAAATGTTTTGCGGCCCCTTATATTTGATGTCTGCCACATCGTCTGCTATACGTGTTTTTTGCTTTATCGTGGTACATCGCACATAAATGAGATCGTAATAATTGCAGTAAATGATACAGATAACATGATGGAAATCACAATTTAGAAAATCTTTGATCAAAAAATGATAACTTTTGTCACTATTTTGGAAACATTTTTCTTATTGACAACAAACTGACACACGTTACACCTGTTGCCTGCCCATATGAAAAAAACTTTCTGAGATAACCAAACCGTATTTCTATTTGCATTTGAACTGGAGAAGTAACTTGGAAATAGCATGTCACCTAAATTGTGATTATTCTTTGGTGCACAGCAAATGCTCAGACT
Source organism: Phyllomedusa bahiana (assembly GCA_025379985.1). Taxonomy (NCBI): domain Eukaryota; kingdom Metazoa; phylum Chordata; class Amphibia; order Anura; family Hylidae; genus Phyllomedusa; species Phyllomedusa bahiana. The sequence goes on from JAODAL010016514.1 coordinate 27,352, forward strand.
AATGACTTTCTTCAATATTGGATCTTGTTCTAGTAATAGTAAATATTTGAAAAAAAATTTCTATAGATTTGAAATCCAAACTATATGATGTTGAAAACACCAAAGGTGAAATTTTATTATCATTATTAGTATTTTATTTTTTTATCATTTAAGAGTATATCATGATCTATATCTGTTTTTTTTTGCTTTGTTTTTTTGCAACATGCACTGCTGATATCCTCTATCCTATAATCTATTAACAATATTAGTAATCTCATGTTGAAAATCATGATGCCCTTTTAGCACTGGTATATTCCCCCATAAGAATGGCAGCAATTGCGTGCTGAGCATGACAGCTATTAGCCCTCAAGATGGTATTGCCTGTTAATAGCTTTCTATATAAAGAGGTGACCACGTTACACATATTTGTATCACCTGTCAAAAGAATATGCAAAAATGACAGATTTTATTCAGAAAAACACCTTGTGAACTATAAGTTTAAATTTTTATTATTAACATAATATAAAAAAAAGATTCATGTGTAACGTGCCAGGGTCACAGAGGAGAGGATGGCAAGTCGTAGTTTAGTGTCACGGTGGCTAGACACCCAATCCTCTCTTCTTCTCCTTGACACAGTTAGGGTATGTTTACACTGCAGGGCGTACAGTAATGAGTTAATATGCGCATACTCCCGCAGCACGAGGATGCCAGCAGCCCGCTGACCCCATAGACAGTCACTACTCGCAGCACGTATTTGCCACAAGTAATTGACATGTCAATTATCTGCCCGCTCGTACAATATGATTGTATTGTACGAGCGGGGAGAGGAGGCGTAATCCATAGTTCTCTATGAGAACTATAGATTACCGTAATTATGAGGCACATTTCGCCGCGTATTAAGCACAGTGGCGAAATGCGGCCCAAAATAAGCCGTGTGAACATACCTTTACAATGAATAGGTGGTCTGCTTATACAGGAGTAGGTGGTATTCCTCCAGTGCTCCCCCGGCTCACACTCTGTAGATACGCCTACCTGTCCAGATGGTGGTTGAGGTGTCCTTGATGTTCTCAGCAGAATAACAGACAGAAGGCAAGGTGGTGTAATGCAAACAGTTCTTTACTACAGGCTAGATGTTACATCCAAAGACAAGTCCTCCAAGCAAAAGCTTATTAGTCCTTGAGGTGGCAAGTCTTCTAGGTTTCTAGGTTTGTCCTTCCTTAAAATTGGAGCTCAGAGGATTAGAGGCTGTCTTTGATCCGAAAATAAGTCCAGGGTTGCAACCACTTGGTTGATCAATTTCCTTAACCCCTTAAGCCGAACGCCTGAAAAGTAGTTAATGACCAGAAATTTTTTTTCGTTTTTGCCTCCTCGCGTTTCAACAGTTGTAACTTTTTTATTTTTTCAATGATGGAGTTGTATGAGTCCTCGTTTTATTAAGTTGTACTTTATGGGGGAATAGTTTAAGTTCACTTATAAATAACTGCAGAATTTTTTTTTTCTACACCATTCACATTTCACGCTTAATAATTTGTTAGATTAATTCTACAGGTTATTACGGTCGTGTGGATACCTAATATGTGTAGGGTTTTTTTTTGTGAGTGTAATATATGCACAATTATTTTTTATTCAATATTTATTTTTATTTTATTATTTATTTTTTTTATTCATTTTTTTACACCTTTTTTTTAGGTTTTTTTTTTACTTTTTTTTAAATCCCCTGAAGGGAGAACTGTTTTAAATTTTTTTTTTTTTTTTTTACACTTCAAATATGCTAATACATTATGATCTGTGTCAGTCTGACACAGACAGTGATCAGGAAAGCACATAGTGTGCCCTGGTCACTGGCTTGTTACACAGACAGCTCTGGGGCCACTCTAGGTCACCAGGGCTGACTGTGCAGCCGTTCACCGAGCTCTGTCGGGTGACCGGGTGTTCCGATCACCCGACAGAGGAGGGGAAACCCTTTGATTGCGATGCGGTGTCGATCCGCCACAATCAAAGGGTTAAAGCATCGGGATGCGGAGGTTTCCCCCGCTACCCGGTGCTTGCATGGGATGCTCTGGGATCAGGGCTGTGTAGTACAGCCCCAATCCCAGCGCAGTTGCGGCGCCTGGGCGCCGCAAACTTCGATGTCTGCAGTGATGTCAAAAGACGTCGCTGCAGACGAACGACCTGAAATGCCCGTCGTCAAAAGACGGTGGGCGGTCGTTAAAGAGTTAAACAATGGGCTCCAGACTCACTCCACTGAATCACTCACTAACAACCACTAACAACTATCTCACTGACTACCTTACTCAACTCCTCCCACCAGGGTACCTTTATTCAAAACCTCTGGCCACACTCTAGTTGCCTAGGTAACCACCACTCTGCTTCAGGCTTACACAGCATATTAACCCTTTAGGTCATGGATCAGCATCAAAACTTAGCATTATACTGACACAACAGTTATATTGCACATAATAAACAATGGTTTCCCTAGTAGATATTATCATGACGCCCAAATAAAGTTAGGAGAGTACACTCTTGTACACTACATATGTACAGAAGACAAATTTTTAACCCAAACCATAAACAGGTCATCTATTTATCAACCATATACTAGGACATGTGGAGAATATGGATTGGTGGGGGAATATATGTTTATTTCTTCCCACCAAGCCATATAGAGGTATGTCAATGATGGCAAAAATTTTTATATCCCATGTGATCAATGCTCATGAGTAGTGATGAGCGATTACGTCGACTATCGTCATCGGGTCGATAGTCGATATCGGCAATTATCAAGGCGATTTCCGATAGTCGATAATAGATTATCGCCGATGACCATTAAAGTCTATGGGAGAGCAACAACACCTTCATTCTTACACCCAAACAGGGCTGGAGAAGCTGGAATTAACATCCACAACAGTAAAATGGATACGTGCTACATCTTAGGCAACACACTTAGGTTATAAAAGCCACAGAAAAAAAGTCACACACCATTCACTATCCCTGTCTTGTACCACAGCATGACCCTTAAACCTGCATGACCCACAAATTAAAAAGTGCCAGAAGGCAGTATGATTTGAACCATCATTTTATTTGAACTGGACATTGACTATCCCTGTCCTGGAACGCAGCATGACCCTTAAACCTATCTGACCCCCAGATTAAAAAAGTGCCGGGAAAAGGAGTCCTTGAACCACCATTTTAGTTGTCCTGGACACTGACTATACCTGTCCTGGGCCACAGCATGAGCCCCAAACCTGCATGACCCACAGATTTAAAAAGTGCTGGAAAAAGGAGTCTTTCAACCACCATTTTATTTTGAACTGGCCCATTCACTTTTATTTTGCCCCTGTACCACAGAATACCATTAAACCTGTCTGACCCACAGTTTAAAAAAGGGTGCTGGGAAAAAAAGTTTTTTGAATCACCTTTTTTATTTTCGGGGGAAAATTTGACAAATACCTTCCGGGGCCCCCACAGCATGGCCCCAAACCTGTTTCCCCCCCCAAGATTTAAAAAGTCCCCGTGAAAAGGATTTCTTTAAAACCCCCTTTTTTGGGTTTAACGGGCCCTTTCCCACTATATCGCCCCCTTGTACCGCAAAAACAACCATTAAACCGTCAAAACCCAGGGATTAAAAAGGGTGCGGGGAAAAAAGGGGTCTTTGTTTTCCCCTTTTTTATTTAAAAAATTTTGGAAAATTGACAAAAACCTTTTTCGAACCCCCGCATGACCCCAAACCTTTGTTTGCCCCAAACAGAACACAAAGGGGGAAACTAGTTTATTTTGGGTACATGACGGGCCCTTTTTTAGTATTTTTTTGGTAACTGCCCATTTTGTTTACAAATTTATTTGGGGAAAAGTTTTATTTTTTATTTTTACATTTTTTAAATTTTGCTTATTTTTTGTAAAGGGTGTAAATAACATAAAAACCCTTCCCACCCCTCCCTGCAGTTTTTAAAAGGGTTATTTTTTATACACGTTTTAGATGTTTTTTAAATTCCATCCCACACCCCAAAAAGTAAAAAAAATGTCCTAATAAACCCCAAACATTTCTTATTTGGAGAAAAACCAATTTGCCCCCTGGGCTTCTGAGAGGGGAATTCGGGCCAATCAATTAATTTGGTTTTCCATTTTTTCCCCCAAAATTCCTTCTTAAAGTTTTAGGGAAAAGGGGATTTCCCCCTGGAGATAAAAATTGATGCACCCCATTTTGATTTCCTTTCCCCTAAAAAATTTTTAAAGCCTAAAATTTTGAAATTTTGTGCCCCACCCTGGACCCTTTTTGACACAAAAATTTAAACCCCCACAGAAATCACCTTTTTCAAAATCTAAATTTTTTAAAAAATTTTTAAACTCCTAACGGGGGAAGAGCTAGTGGGGGCCTTTAAACCAAAACTTTTTAAACATGGAGGCCAGCTGCCGGGGCCAGATTTACAGGGGGTGCGGTGAGAGCCCGGGCCCAAACGCCCTGTCATCTATTAACAGGGGGCCCCACTGCCAGGGGCCAGCCCTTACAGGGGGGGTGGGGGTTGAGAGCCCCGGCAAGCTTTTTCCCATTTTTATTAACACCAGGTTCAGCTGCCAAAGCCGGATTTAACAGTGGGTGCGGTGAAGCCCGGGGCGGGCGTCCGTCATCTTTTAAAACAGGGTTAAAAAATGCCCTTATGAGGGCACAACGGCAACTTTCATGCTGAAGCAGAGTCGGAAGGGGGAAGGGTGAGGTAAAACCCTCCGGGGCCTTTCCCTCTTTACACGGGTCAAAACACCGGGGGTAGGGGCTTCCCCCCTCCGTATGGGGAAAGGGCAAATTTAAAAGCTTCATTTTGGGAAATACTGGGGGTTAACGCTCCGTTCCCCCCAGGTCCCCTTTTTCCCTTTGGCATTTTTTTTCTAAATTTTATTTCAACGTTCCCTGGAGGAAAATTGTTCTGTTTCTTTTTTTCCCTTCTGCCCCCGTGCTCCTACTCCATGTCCTCAAAAACCTACATCTGTTCAACCCCTTCCTGTCCCTTTCCCCTTTTTAACAATTCAGGGGGAATTTTTTTACCACCCTTTTTTGACAGGGCAAGTTTTTTTAGTAGTTTTAAATTCTAGAAAACACTTTTTTTAAAATAGGATGGAATCCCACCATGTCTTTTTTTTTTTTTTTTTTATTTGTATTTTTTGGGTTGGCTCAATACAGGGGTTTCTAGCTATGTTTAAAAATCCTTTTCAAAAACAAGTCCCCTTTTGCAATATTTTGTCCCATTTAAATGTCCCCACCTATTCCTGTTTCCCGACAGCACCATCACCCTTGAGCCAAAATTTGAAAATTTTGAAAAAACCCAATGTCTGTTTTGAAACCACATTTTTTTTTCAAAGGGCCTGTAGTCCTTTGCTTTCAAAATTCCCCAGCAAAAAGCCCCCAAAAAAATTTAAAACATGACCCCCTGAAACCACTTTTGACAATTGTGAAGAACAAAGTCCCGTTAAAAAACATTTTTTTTTATAATAGGACCCCGAAATATAGCTGCATTCACAGTAAAAAAACCCCCAAAAATTCAAAAAATGGGCCCTTTAAACCAGTTTTGACAATTGGAAGAACAATTATTTTTAAACAAAATTTTTTTTTAAAAATAGGACCCTGTAGTATTTCTGGGGAAATTTTAAAAACACAGACCCAAAAAAATTATTAAAAAAAGACTTCTCCCGTCACTGTTAAAAAAATTTGATTGGGGAAAACCCTTTTGAAACCACATTTCTGTTTCCCAAAAAAGGGCGATGAATTTTGCTGTATCCACGCAACATAAACCCCCAAAAAAATTTTTAAATATGACTTCTCCCGGCCCCCTATTAAAAAATTTTGATGGAGAAAAAGCCCCCTTTGAAGCCACAATTTTTGTTTCCCAAAAAGGGGCCATGATTAAAAGCTGTATCTCACAGCAACATGACCCCAAAAAAATTTTAAATATGACTTTTTTCCCGCCCCTATTAAAAATTGTGGGTGGGAAAAAAACCAATTAAAAAGCCACATTTCGGGTTTCCCAAATTTAAACCATGAATTTTTACTGTAACCACCAAGGGAACTATGAATCCCCAAAAAATTTTTAAATAATTTACTCTCAGCCACTATTAAAAATTGAGTGGAGAAATGCCACTTAAAACCACATTTTTGTTCCAAAGGACCCTGATTATAGCTGTAATCCAAAGCAACATGAACCCCCAAAAAAATTTTTAATAAAGACTTTTCACCAAATAAATTTAAAAAAATGTTTAAGGAGAAAAAGCCACTTAGGGAAACCAAAATTTCGTTTCCCAAAAGGGCCATAATTATATCGTATCTCACAGCAAAAAAGAAACCCCAAAACCATTGACAATGCGGTGTTTCAATGAAACCTTTTCGTCCTTTTTCAGTCTCCTCATAGGGAAAACCAAAAATGAAAACCCTTTGGGCGAGAATAAAAAATTTCAAATAAAAAAAAGGGTCATTTTAAAAAAAAAGTTTTAAGAGGACCATTTCTTTTTTTAAGAGGAATTTTGAAGGGAGACGGGGAACAATCGGTGACCCGGCCAATTTTTGGGGCCACCCAAAAATCAACAGAGATCCATTCCTGATTTCATTTTTGTATGAAAGTCAATCAAACCACATTACTGTTTGGAAAAGCCGGATTCGTTTTTTTTGTAATGACTCCCCAGCTTGCTGAAGGGTTTCCCCTCAAAATCCCTGGCTTTCTTGGGCAGGACAACACCTCTAGGGGGGTGGGCGAGCGGGGCTCGGGCCCCTTCGTACATTTTTTTTGGGTACCCAGAAGTCCCATTTTGGGGCCGGGAAAAACATACAAAAACATCGGTGTTGAGATGGGGAAATATTCCCTGGGACCATCATCTTAAGCTGGTTCCCGTTGTTGATGTGTGCCCTTTCATTGCATGCGGGGTTGGGGAGGGGTAAAAAAAAATTTCCAGAGGTCACCCCCTTTAGGCTTCTTTGCCACCTTGCCTCTGCCGCTGCTTCCGCACGGGGTAAATTTTTCACTCTACTGCTGAACGTTTGCTAAAAGTTTTTTCCCCCGTGGGCCCTTAAAAAGAACTTTAAGTAAAACACAACAGAAAGTCTCCAGTTGATCAATCAGCAAGGGGCCTTTTTCCCTGCATTTTACTCTCAAATTTTGGTTTGGGTGGAAGGAAAGTGCTGATTTTTGTTTTTTAACCGGGGGATCCAGGAGGGTGGCCACCCAGTAACTGTTGTTCATTTTGATGGCCTTAATGCGAGGATCATGTTGGAGGAAATGGAGCATCCAAGCACTCATGTGAGTGATGGAGCCTTGATTTCCCAAGCCTCTGGTTCGAGGGGCACTAGCAAACTCATCTTCCTCATCTTCCTCCTCCGCCTCAAATTCGCACCAACCTCTTTCCAAGGCAGGGACGTCAGTAACGTCGGTGTCTAGCAATACCCCCTCCTCCTCCTCCTCCGTTTTCCTCGGCACAGCTTCAACACAGCCCTGACTTGCCTCAGATGATCCCACCCTGAGAGCTGATGCGCCGCATTGCACTTACCCCTTTGGACCCGAACCATTGCCTAATGAAGACCGGATAAAATTGAGAAAACTGTCGAGCCTTGTGGTTTTCGTCTCCTCCTCCGTCGCGGGCCGGACCTGAGGGTTTCAGAGTGCCCAAAACGATCGTTCCAGAACTAAGATCACCACAAATGCTCAATGCTGACAAGGGCATGGGTCCGCACTGACATTTTGGTGGCTTCTTAAAAAACTGGCAAGGATGTTGCAGAGCTTTTTCACCTGCCTCCACTCTCGGTGGCTCAACATCCTGAGGTCCGCCACCGCTGCTTTCAGGCCATGTGTCACTTCGTACTGCATAATGGCCTTGCACTGCTCCCTCAATCGCTGGAGCATGGGGAGGGTGGAATTCCAGGTGTTGCCACGTCAACAATGAGACGGTTGACGGGGAGGCCGAGCTGACGCTGCAACGCAGCCAGGCGGTACGAAGCAGGGTGCGAACGGCGGAAGTGCGAATTCAGACCTCGAGCCTTCCTCAGCAGGCTTCCAGACCCGGGTAGCTCTTTAAAAATTTCTGGACGACAAGGTTCACAACATGTGCCAGGCAAGGGATGTGCTCCAGCCTACCGATCTTAAGGGAGGCCAGCAGATTTCGCCTGTTTTTTCGCACACCACCTTGCCTGGCACGGAGGTTTTGTCTTTCCAGCCAGCGCTCGGTCTCGTTGCGGAGAGCCTCCACAGCTTTTGACCTTGTGTGGGACGGTCCCAAGAACAGATTAATTTCAACACGGCCGGGTTTCTCTCTGGCACGTGATGCCACCAGAGGACCATGGTGGAAAGAGCCCTGGCACCACCCTGCGGTTTTGAAGAGCGTGGCCGAGCCTGAGAGCCACCCGTCACCACCAAGACATCCACCCCAGCTCACCCAGTGAGCTGTCACAGAGATAAAATGGCCTTGGGCCCTGCTTACTAGTCCATGTTACGGGGGTGAGGATGGACTTTTCTGGACACAGATGCAGACAATGGGGCTTGAAATTTTAAAATGAAAACGTGGCTGGCCAGGGCAGGGACGGCTTTTCTGGCAAAGAAATGCCTGCTCGGCATCTGTATTGGGGGGAGGCAAGAGCCATGACGTGGCGGAACCCATCTGTGTCCACCAGATGGAAAGGCAAACATTTCCAAGGCCAAAAGCCTGGCAAATGCCAACATTCAGGATTTGGCTATGGATGGTTTGGGTTAAAGTGTTTCTTCTTTCTCCCAAAACCTGGAAGACGAAGGCTGGAATGCTAGACTGGCTGCTGAATGGGGGTGCAGGGTCGTCAAACTGGCGGAAGGAGAAGGGGTAGGTTTGGGTCTCTTGGTTGGGCTGTGGTACTCGGGCGACGGTAGAGGCTGAAGGCGGAGGCTGATCCCCGATCATGACTCTGAGAGACATGGGCAGGGTGAGGAACGCTTGGTGGTGGCGGAGGAGGAGACGGAGACAGAGGGTGTGACATTTGGGTTTGGGAAGCCTGGCGGTCGGTCTGGCCTTTTTTGGCCAAGTATTGCCTCATTTCCCCTCATGCATTCGCTGCATGTGACTAGACATGTTGGTGGTGGTTAAACACCTAAGATTCTTGCCTCTACTTATGCATTTACGGCAAATGCGGCATATGAACTCGCAGGGTGAATAAGAGGCTTCCTCAAACAAGGCCCAGGCTTGAGAGGTCCTGGACCTTTTTGACGGCGATAAGCGAGGAGCGGGGGTTTCCGTGACCGTAGCTGGCAGAATCATATCAGCGGACTTCTGCGACCGCCCTCTCCCTTTTTGAGGCGGGACCCATACTGACACTACCCAATCGTCTTCCTCCTCGTCCACTGATGAAGCGCTCACAAGCAAATTCTGCTGAAAAGACCACGTTGGATCCGCAATGTCGTCATCATCATCATCAACACAGGTGACTTGGTCGTCCTGACATTCTGCATCCAGGAGCAGCGGGCTACAAGCAAGAGGGACTGCAAAGCGTTGCCGACTGCCCGGGATTTTTGCTGATTGACCGTCTTCCTTCTCCTCCTCTGATGACATCAGTAACTGGGCATCAGAGCAGAGAAAATCATCCTCTTTGGCCTCTTGATCTTTTAACATGCCTTCTGACCCCAACCGCATTTTGTCATCAAAAAGGTCTTCAGAAAATGGATTATCCACAGTGGTGGGTACACGAGTTGACATTTGGGCTGCCTTCGCTTCATGTTGGACGGATGCTGATGATGCTGATGACGACATTTGTGGCCGTGACTGGGAGGACAAGGAGGTAAGACTGCTGGATGCAGGTTGCATTAACCACTGAAGAACAGATTGGCGACGCTGTTTGTTACTGAGATTCACAGGGCCCTGACCCAGCGATGACAGGCCTGACGGTCCTGCAACCGACAATCCACTGGCTTGCGTGTTGTCGCCAGCACTGGAAGGAGCACCTTCTCTCGTACCTCTACCTCCATGTCCTACCCCCCTCTTTGCTCGCTTACCACCTGCATTTCGCTCCATGTTCAGAAAGATAAATTTTGAGAGGTTATTTAATATTTTTTGATCGTCTCTTATTAAAAGACGGCAAATCACAGCTATTCTCAAATCCCTCAAATCAAAACAAAATTGCTGTATTGAAATTTAAGTGCAAGGTGCCTCTATCAACAAAGCTGGACTGGGCAAAAGTGAAAAAACACGTATCTGAAATGTATACGGATAATAAACGGTATTTTTTGCACCTAAAAATACACCTGCGGTGACGACAAAATTGCTGTATTGAAATTTAAGTGCAAGGTGCCTCTATCAACAAAGCTGGACTGGGCAAAAGTGAAAAAACACGTATCTGAAATGTATACGAATAATAAACGGTATTTTTTGCACCTAAAAATACACCTGCGGTGACGACAAAATTGCTATATTGAAATTTAAGTGCAAGGTGCCTCTATCAACAAAGCTGGACTGGGCAAAAGTGAAAAAAACACGTATCTGAAATGTATACGGATAATAAACGGTATTTTTTGCACCTAAAAATACACCTGCGGTGACGACAAAATTGCTGTATTGAAATTTAAGTGCAAGGTGCCTCTGTGAATAAAGCTGGACTGGGCAAAAGTGAAAAAACACGTATCTGAAATGTATACAGATAATAAACGGTATTTTTTGCACCTAAAAAATACACCTGCGGTGACGACAAAATTGCTGTATTGAAATTTAAGTGCAAGGTGCCTCTATCAACAAAGCTGGACTGGCAAAAGTGAAAAAAACACGTATCTGAAATGTACACGGATAATAAACGGTATTTTTTGCACCTAAAAATACACCTGCATAAAATGATATATTCCAGCTTGCTTAGAAGTAGCATTAAGCAGATGATCCGCAGCTTATACTTTTAAAATAAAAAAATTTATTAGTATTCCATTAAAAATGTGATAATACAGGGTAGGAGAGTTGTAATACAGCACCAGTGCTACAGATTGCACGATGTGCTACAGGGGCACAATGATTAAGACTATGTATTAGTCGAAACGCGTCATGCAATCTGTAGCACTGTTGCTGTATTACAACTCTCCTACCCTGTATTATCACATTTTTTATGGAATATTAATAAAAAAAAATTATTTTAAAAGTATAAGCTGCGGATCATCTGCTTAATGCTACTTCTAAGTAAGCTGGAGTATATCATTTTATGCCTGTTTCCTGCTGCTCTCCCGCGCTGAAGCTGACTGGGAGTCTCCGTGCTCTGCAAGCCATTAAACAAGGTACTATTAATCTCATATATCAGTGAGCTGACAAGTGACTGTTTTCACATGTACATTAAAAATACACCTGCGGTGACGACAAAATTGCTGTATTGAAATTTAAGTGCAAGGTGCCTCTATCAACAAAGCTGGACTGGGCAAAAGTGAAAAAACACGTATCTGAAATGTATACGGATAATAAACGGTATTTTTTGCACCTAAAAATACACCTGCGGTGACGACAAAGTTGCTGTATTGAAATTTAAGTGCAAGGTGCCCCTTTCAACAAAGCTGGACTGGGCAAAAGTGAAAAAACACCTATCTGAAATGTATACGGATAATAAAAGTGGAGTTTTGCACCTAACAAATAGACCTGCAGTTACTAGAAAGATCTGTATCCTAATATAAGTTCAGGCTGCCCAACATACTAGTAATATTTCAACAGAAAACTGTTAATAAAAAGCCATTGCAATGCAATGACTAAATTAAGTCTCGGCTGCCCTTTTTCCACTATCCTTTAAAGAGCTTGTCTGTGTTCTCCCGCACCCCCCCCCCCCACCCCTGCTCCCCCCGTGACTTTACAGGGCTAGATGCTCCTTTAAAATTCTCAGCCTAACTACCTAAAATCTGCAAATCTCTAATCTACCTAAGTTCTAATGTTCACAGCTAAAAGTATAGCTGTCTCTGTGAACAAATAGAACAATTTCGCTGAGCTGTTTGCTGAGCTGTTTGGACAGAGGCAGAGCGCACGTCCTACTCCTATGAGACGCTGACACACACTGAGGCAGAACAGGAAGGGCTGTTCTATGTAAAACTAGGTCATGTGATTTTTCCAGCCAATCGCAACCATACACATCCCAGTCATGACATCGCACACACAGCTCACCCTGCTCTATTCTCTAAGCTGATTTGCTGGCCGCCAAAATGACAGGAAGCACTGAAAATGGCGCGATATTAATAGATTATGCACAGATTTTAACCTAAATTATTGCGTGATCTAAAAAATCCGATCAACATAAAAACCGTGCCGATGTCAACTTTGTCGATAATAATCCCTCAACACTACTCATGAGGAGAAATTATTTTACATCCTTGGAAAAACAGTCAATTTAGTTGATGTGTAATCGCCTGCAATGCCAAATCATGTGGTATGCATGAATACAGACCTACCACATTGATATTCATCCATAAATTATCTTGTGACCAACAACAATTTCACAACTCCATACATAGTGTCGCATTATACACTCTTCTAAAGTGCTGCAAAACTGGTGTGTCGGCAGCATGTTACACACATGTTGCCCATAGACTCTTATTGCCACCTAAATATCAATTCAAGAAATACAAAGAACCAATATGAGATAGGGATTCTAGGGCTCTATTGGTGGCTCCATTGCTTGGCTCAAACTGAGTGCTTGAGAAAACAAAGTGCGAAGTTAACAAACCGGAGGATTGGTGAGTGGCTACATATAGTTTGTAGCAAAGTTGTTTTATTTTTCTATTGCAGGTTGTGTTTAAAAGTACTGACACGTTAAAAAAAAAAAAGCACTGGTGTACTCCCAGGACCTTTGCATCACTGGTGTACTCCCAGGACCTTAGAGTCACATGACTGGGGTGAGGGGTTAGTTGGTGTCAAGAGGTATAAATACCAGCAACAGTGCTCTCTAGAGCTGGCTCTATTGGTGGCTCCATTGCTTGACTAAACTGACGACGAGCTGAGTGAGAACAGTAGAGTGAGTTAACAAAGTGGAGGATTCTTATGTGGTTGCAGGTGGCTACATATAGTTTGTAGCAAAGTTGTTTTATTTTTTCTATTTTGCAGGTTTGTGATGTTCAAAGTATGACACATTAAAAAAAAAAAAAAAGACTGGTTTTTTTGTACGGGCTCGAACTTTGCATTTCACTTGTGTTACTCCAGGCACTTTTGCAATAATATGATGGGGGCAGGGTTTAGTTGGTGTAATCAACAAAGCGATAAAAATCCAGCATCAGTGCTTATAGAGCTGGCTTATTGGTGGCTCCATTGCTTGGCTCAAAATGAGTGCTTGCAGAGGACAGAGTGCTGAGTAAACATAGTCGGATGTTAAAAAAACAGGAAGAAAAAACTGGTAGTAAACAATACCTCTTTTTTATTAATACTTCAATCTCATTAACTTTTTTTTTTCTCTTATTGCTAATTGCACCGGGATAATGGGCAGGCTTTACACTGGCAATTTCCATCAGTTGCTAAATCTGCCACTATGTATGCACTTAACTGCGAGCAAGAGATCAGGGTGAATAGCTTTAGCAGATGTTGAGGGGGCCAATGTTTGCTACTTCTGGTTGCCTTGCCAATTTTAGACCTAAAAGGAGCAAAATGCGGACCACATGATGGCGTTTGACATTGAAGAGGAAGAGTTTGCTACCTTGGTGCAACAGTTAGTGGGCTAAATGTTGAGGGTGGAGTATTGGATCAGCGTGGAAGCCGTGTAGCTGGGTCAAGTAGATAGGTGGAGTCTCTAGGGGTTACCCAGAAAAGGAAGACATTCTCCATCCTGAGTTACTAGCAAAATTGCCATGTTGGGCATTGGCGATATGCTGGGGATCGTATCAGAAATGGCAGCCCTAGTGGACACTGCCTTTCTAGCAGCCGAGTGAAAAGAAGAGTGGCCCAACTAGTAGTAGGGGGGATTGGGATAATGCAGGTAAGAAAGATGTGTGTAGCAGTTAGTAGTTGTAGGGTCAGTATTCTATACTTCAGGTGAGACGGATAGATAATTTGTCGGCAGAGGACCGCCTCATCCGTCTCTCGGGTAAGCGGTTCTACACTTAGTGATAGCGCGATTCGGCTTGTGGTGGATCGGAGTGGATTATAAAATTTGACCTGGGGAGGGCTAGGCTGGTGATGACCTCCAGCTTGTGTATGTGGTCCACGCGCTTGGAAACCAGTGACAGATTACACGGTAAGGTGGAGGCATCCCTAAGAATAATTTGTAAAGTTACTAGGCTCAAAGCTGAAAGGGTAAGGACTTGCAAGGTTGTGGTCTCCGGGAAGAATAACTGCCGTAGGTGCCATGCGCTACTCGGGGAAAGTGCCAGCGGGAGCTCAGGGGATAGGCCAGTATGCATGACTGAAGTCTTGGTGTGGACAGAGGGTTTTGTTCTTAGAGCACTGGGCTGATTTTTCATTTGGGATACAATCTGGCATTTCGTCTACTTTATTGGAATAAACTTATTTTGCTACCTGAATGGGAAGGGGGTCTGCATGTGCTTGGGGGGAAAGAATTCTAGGAAAGCAGCGTGTGCGGGAAGTAGTATTTAACACTAGGGATGAGGCGGGAGGACAACTATAGAAAATGAATGGGATAGCGTAGGGAAGAGAGTGGGCAGACTATAATCAGGGGTGGAGAAGTGGAATGGGTGGTAGGTGGAGTTTTTAGCAGTGGATAAGGAGATCCATGTGTATGCAAACCAGCATTGGAAGATTAGGTACCCACAATATCTCATGCCCAGCTGTCCTAATTAGTGTAAATAAATAATCACATGCTGTCCCTAAAAGGTATAATGTATATATCCCGATTGCCATTCATCTGAAAGGGTAATGTTAGAATTCCCATCATGCATCTTTCACCGAAGGAGACGATGTTTAATCGTAATGCCCGTCATTGAAACAGGTAACGTTTAATCCCATGCTGTCTACTTATTGGGTAATGTATGATCCCATGACGTCTAATGAAACATGTTAGATACAATCCTAAACCGTTGAAGGAAAGTGTAAAAACTGGAAGGAGTAAAAATGTCTATCTCAAATGCTAGGACAAGTTTGCAACCAAAAAAATGGGGAAACTTGTGGAGATTTTGTTAGAGGAGCGGTTTTTGAATTTGATGTGTTGGTATTTGCTGACACATGGCTGGACTTCTGATGATTGGATCGGTCAACCTTCAAGGTTTTAATCGATGGACAGAGCGAACAGGAGGGTAGGAGGGAGTGTGTCTGTATGTAAAGAGTGTATGAAGGTAATTGTGAAAGAGGTAATACAGGGCGGCAGTAGTAGCTAATGATATGTGGAACACTTGTGGGGTGTGTAGTACAAGGGGGGATTTAATGCAGAAAATATTTTTGGGAGTAAAATCTATAGGAACACGAACTGCACTGAGGATGATTAAGAAGAAAACAGATGCATAATCAAATACTGGATGCGGGCGAGCATCGCAGGCAGGTTTACAGTCGATTTTGTTAATGGGCTATTGAACTTTTAATTTCCGGCATTGACCTTTTGGGTCCTCATGGTTTCATGCTTCTATCTGAAAGAGAAAGGAAGTTCCTCAATCTGAATTAGAGGATAATTTTATGGTGGCAGTTCCGTGGAAGGAACTCACTAGAAGTGATGCTCTGTTGGATCGTGGTCATGTTCTAAAAAAGCAGAACTTGTCGGAAGCGGTCACGGTTTCTTTTTTTTCCGAAATCTTGGTAACAGTGACCCATATATAATTCATTTTTAGCATAACTGGAAAAATGAAAAACTGAAGTGGGAAGGCAAAAACAATTTATTTTAAAATGGCCGATTTACCTTTTTGAGGGTTGCAATTACACAAGGCCTATAACTGGGAGCAGCTATTAGCAAATAGCTGATATAGAACTAATAGGGCCCAATATGGGGGAGCTTTAATATACTTTGGGTGAAATTTATTGCAAAATATTTTTCCTATGGGTAACAAGTATAGGGACTAAAACTTAAAGCCTACATTGGCTTCTACCTTCTGTTAAGAGGGGCAATAGAACAATAAAAATGGGGCATTTAAAAAATATAAGTCAGATGGGGTCGGCATAGCTTTGAAAAATTATAGAGTGCTTAATATAATCTGTAGGCAAAGTGATAAACTGCAGCTATAAATTCAAAAGAATGAAAGGCAGGGTGGCCAGGATTGCCAGACTGAACCCCAGAAAATTCTTATAAGCATTATAAAATGCCAAATAAAGCCAAAGTCAGATGCAAGTAGGACCCTTAAAAACCTGTGATGGGGAGCTGGTCACTGTGACCTAAGAGAAGGCGAGGTTACTAAATAGGTATCTTCAGCAACAGTATTTACTATAAATGAGATGTAGTAGTTGTGGGGGTGGGCCAGTGCAGACTGTAGGTGGTTGCAGTACTGTTAATTCATCATCTGCTTAATTAAATTGTAAACTAGTGTAGAAAAAAGTCTTAAAGCCAAACTTAAATAAAACTGATGTAACAAGGCTAGAATGGGCCTATCATGGCATTCACACCAAGAGTTCTTAAGAGCTCGCTCTCGGTAATCGTGTGCCCCATGTACATGGATATTTAGAGTTTCCCTTGGTTGACTGGTTATTGTACCAGGAGACAGGCGCAAGCAAATTGTAGTTCCCTCTTCAAAATAGGTTCCACGTCTTGCCCAGGTAATTATTAAGACCAGTAAGTTTAACATCTGTTGTGTGGAAAAAGTGGTGAGGGGCTCATAAGGTACTTTATACAGGAGTATGTTGAACAACACAATATTATTATGTGAATTTACCAGCATGGTTTTACTAAGGGAACAGTAGCTGTCAGACCAATCTGGATCTGTTTATATGAGAGGTTGCGTAGAAGTTTCTGGATAGCGGTGGCAGCGAGGTGGATATTGTGTTTTTAGACTTTGCAAAGGGCACTTGGACACTGTCTCTGCATAGCGTTTATTAGGGTAAATTAGAATCCATTGGGTTAGAGATAACCCAGTTGTGTATTGGATAAACTCGCGCGGATCATACTCAGAGGGTGGTGGTAAATGACTCTTATCTGAGTGGTCCCCGTTGTGACCAGTGGTGTGCCGCAGGGCTCTCAGTATTTAGGTCTTCTCTTATTTACATCTCTTATTATTAACGGTATAGTGGATAGGGTATCAATAGCACGGTTCTGATTTTATTGCCGATTGGATCACCAAAGCTATTGCTAGGGTGTGCAATCTATGGGGAAGATAGCTTTAATAAATTGCAAGCAGAACCTGGCACTACGCTTAGTGCGTTGGGGCATCCACTTGGCAAATGGGAGTTCAATGTGGAAAATGTAAGGTCTGCATCTGGGTAGATAATAATCGTACAGGTCATCATATGTCCTAGGAGGACGACAAACTTGGTAGCAAATCGAACCTTGTTGAGAATAGATCTGGGCGTTACTTGTAGATCATAGACTAAGACACAGCTCATGCAAATGTCAAATCTAGTGCCGCTAGGGGAATGTAAGATATTGGCGTGTGTTATTGTTAAAAGAGGCATGGACTCGCGGGGACAAGAATGTAATTCTACCGCTGTACAAAAGCTTTGTAGTAGCGTCCTCTCACGTAGAATATGCTGTTCAATTCTGGGGCCCAGTTTATTGAGGAGATGAATGAAAGTAGAGAGAGTACAAAGACGAAGCAAAACCAAATTTATAAGGGGAATGGAGGAATACTTAGTTAATGAGGTATTGAGGTTTGTAGTATTGAACTATATTTAGTCTGAGAAAAAGACGGCTTCGGTGTGGGACTTGATTTAATTTATATAAATTATAAATGGTCCCTACAAAAAAGTATGGGGAAAAAAATATTTCAAGTGAAGCACCCTCAAAAAGACAAAGGGAACATTCCTTTTCGGACTAAAGAACAAAAATAGGATTCAATCACCAGATGAGGAAGAGCTTCTTCACATGTAGAACCATGAATCTGTGGAAATAGCCTGCCTGAGGAGCTGTCACAGTAGGAACTTGTAGAAGAGTTCCAAGAGAAAGGCTTAAGAGATAAATACTGGAACTAAAGAATATTCATGCGTTACGTTAGACATGGCTGGTGTGGCTCTGGGGTTCTGGAGATATGATCTCCACTGGAGAGTACATTGGTCCTTGCTCTTGTGGGTTCTCCAGGGCATTAACCAGGTGGGGAGGCGGGGCTGTTAAAGTCCTTGTCCTCTCTCCTCACCCACAGTTTCCCTACTCCTTTGGTATTGAGAGAACTTGATGGACCTATTCTTGTCTTCTTTCTGACTGTTACATTAATCATTTATGTTAAACTCTATGTAATTGAGATGGGTATCATCTTAAAGTTACATCACAATATGCAACAAAATCCTGCATGCTCAGAATAATCTTTAATGTACTGGTCGCAACTTGAGTCAGTAATGAAACAAATACATCTACATAATCATTTACTCCAGTCACCTGTATATATCAACAATGGCACCTATATAAATAACTGTAGGATTATATAACATGTACAACTTTTATTTATTAATGAATAAAAATTGGAGTGACATGTGATGATCAGGGTTAGATTTTCACCCTTTTCCTGGCAATCAAATGCGCCAAATTAGTGAGCCGGCTACGATGTCTAATGCACCCTATTGGAATGTGTTAGGCCACATTGTTCGTAAGAACTTTGCCACTTTTTAATGCACTAACATGATTGGGATGTTCCTGGGAGCGTTTTTTACTAGGAGACACATTATATGAATGTTGTTCGGCAAAAACTATGCGATTACTGCTCCAGGCAGGAAGGAACTATTTCAATGTGGTCTGCCTGAACCTGAGGAGTCGAAGTGGAGATAGATTTGCTGTTAGGGTAAAAAAAATTCAAATTTTTCTTAACTTACACCAGTACAATAATAAAAAGTCATTTATGATAATTATAAAAACTATATCAAATTAAATTATTTCAATGTAACAAAAAGTTATCATATAAAAATTATTTAAAAAACATAATTATATCCCAAATATATAAAAATCTTTCTCCGATTAAAATGTATTTAAGAGTAAAAGAATCTAAAACTAATTTTACATTGAATAACTCACTGATGATCAGATTTTGTTCAGATTGTTCAGATTTTTACATTTGTAATTTTTACTACAAGAGCCAGCACAACATATGTCTTGCTGGGACCTGTGGCCCACCAAGCAAGATCAGTAACATAGTGTGAACGCACAAAAAAACACATTCATACATTCAGGCACATTTGACACTGAAAAATAGATGAGAAAATGAATTTCGATGCACTTAGTTGCATACATGTCTCCCATAGTGTTTAAACCCATTACTCACAGAATACATGTATCCAAAAAAAATCATTTACCGCTCAATAAATATATATAAACATCACTAACCTGATCACATAAAGGAGAGTACATAGATGGAAACTTCCTGCCCCAATGTACATTTCGCCTGAGCTTCTTCTAATATATCTATTTACAAAGTCCATCAAACCACTCATTGGTACCATGCCATGCTTACTATGTGCAACCTGTGTTGCATTCTTCAAGTGACTAACTGAAAATGTTCTGATAGTACTGTGCATGCCCACATGCACAAATAAGTATCTATGACATGCTACAACTAAGAACCTTTGTTTCACAACGCATCAACAACATTCATTTTTCACTTTAGTATGTTGCTTATCTTTTAAATTTTATATGCAATAATCATTTTGTTTTTAAGTACTTCTGCTGCTGGAAAAAACTTTCTCTATTTTCTACTGTTATGCTGTCTTCCAGAAGAGCTTGTTCCGGGCAGTTCTGTTTTTTTTTTTTGTTATGAGTGGTGAACTGGCATCTGTGCATGTTCACATACAAATAAGTATCTGTATAACAGGTATACAGCGCAGACACAGTGATGCCTAATTCAACATATTTACAACAGGGAGGATAACTATAGGGTAGTACGATTAGTAATAAACACATACAATAAGCCACAAAAGGTGTTGCACTCACCTTAAAGTGTTGTGCAGGTGAGACATAACACATCAGTCTGTGTATCTGTTTGGGTTCAGCCAACTATCACTCTGGGCCCTCAATCCTAGTTTAGGAGAAACTGTAGAAAAACACCTTTTCCGAGAACTGTCAGGAAATATATTACGGACAAATGAGCCGCTGCCCCTAAAATACACTAAATCAAGTTTGTTTTTACTCAAAATTTTGTAACTGCCCTTTTGGGCAAGTACCATATTTGATCTTGATACATTTACTTATAGTTCTCTGCCAATGTGTTTTTCTAAGTAGCAGAAAAAGACAAAAAGAAAAGAAATGCCCTTTGTGCAGATTAACTACAGGATATACTAGATACTAACATCAGATTTGTTTCGAGAAGAGCCCCGACATTGGGATCCTTACTTCTCCAGAGCCTGTTCATGTCCGTCCACCCCTGCGCCTCACTATGCGTTGGTTAAATTCAACTGGGTTTTTTTCAGATGCGGCCCTTAACATAGATGCACTGCTTGTCGCTATTTCAGAATTCAAACCTGTTTACCATCTTTTTCTACAGGTTTAAAACTTACCAGATATAAATAAATCTTATAAATTGCAACAGTCAAGTTTATTGTCTGTAGATTTGGTGAGTTGCACACATTGCAAAAAGTTACAAGATTTGTTGGGTGTACTTCTTGTCACTCAAAGTTCGCATTAGGCGACATTCTTTCAGATTCCCATAGACTAATAGTGTCGTAGATATCTCCATTTGATCGATGTCCACACATTATTTTTTGGGGCCAGTCAATGGAGGAGATGTAGAGTTATTTTTCCTGTTTTGTGAATAGGAAAAGGTTAAACACTCCCGAGAGGGCGGAAGGGGGATTATACTCGCAAAACTTCTTTAGACGATGAGTCTGTGAGCTGGATTTTTAGATTTAGGAAATAGATACTATTAGATCTCCGAAAGGGTTAAAACATTCAGACAGGTTCATTTTATGTATTTTTTATTGATTCTTTTGTTCCACTATGTTTAGCTGTACTTGTTGGGTGTCCATGTTACTGTTTTAATCAATTTTTATATGAGAGTTGTTGTTATTTCTCATTGGTAGAATTGAAAAGCATGTGATTAATCATGCTTTGTCTTTAAAGGAACACACGTCATCTGTTACGTCAGCCTACGATTAAGAAGCCATTGGCTTCGAAACGCTGTGCAGTCTGTGATCACACATGTTACACTCCTATTGCTCATCCATGCTTGGGATGTTTTGTCTCAAATTTTTGTTATGGTTTTTATGTATTTTGTATCCCCCAAACAATTAAAATTGTTTTCAATTTTAATACGTGGATGGTGGCATATTGTAGCTGCACCCTGGATTTTCCTTTTCTTTTAGTGAGCCAGAGGCGGTGGTGGTGTCTGGCTCTATCCCCACCAGGAGCATAATTGTGCAGGTGAGCATACCCTAAACAGTTTTTTCGTACTTTGTGCAGATTAACGTTTCAAACCAACAAGTTATAATCTAATTAATTTTACTCACATAAGATAGTTGTGGATGTTAAAAGTGGGGACAGCTGCAATCTTAAAGGCATTTTCTAACTACAAAGATTAGCTTTCAACAAGAAGGGGCAGGTAATTGAAAACGTTTTATAAATACATTTTTCTATTGATTTTACTTTAGTTATGAGATAAGAGAGCATTATACGTGCTTTTATGAGTGCTGCACAGGTTTCGTTGGTTACTTGAACTTAACGCTTCATAGAGCTAGAAAGCAGGAGAGTGACGATCCCATGGAATGGACAGAGTCACTCTGACACAAAAAAAACTATAACTATCATAACTCAGATTAGCTTTCTGTTTGCAGATAAGCAAATGTTTTGTGTCAGGTCTCAGCAGCACATTGTACCTTTGTTTACTGAAGATTAGCTCTACTGCACTTGCCAGTGTAATAGCTTACCTACTTACAGAAAAGCTAAATATGCTATAAAATCACTCTCAGCCTAAGGAGACAGACTGAGTGTAACACTGCTCGTGACTCAGTAAAATAGCTTGGAGATAAAACCACTTTAAACTCTTCCAATGGTATTCCAAAAGAGGGAACATACAACAATCAGAAATAGATCATAAGGTCAGAAAAAAGAGACAAAAAATGGTGCTTCTCTCTCAACAAATATAAGACTCACGTGAGTACAGCTCACATGAGTCTATTTATTAGAAGGACGATAAGATAAGAATTGTGTCATAAAATAAATGAGTAATAGTGCTGGAAGATCTGTGAAGCATCTTCATGTTCTGCGCAAAAATGTGTTGCTTTTATCCATTTTAATGAATAGACTCATGTGAGATATACTTTGAGGCTTATATTTGTTGAGCACAAGGAGCCTTATTTGGTCCCTTTTTTTAACTAGTGGTCTATTTCTAATTGTTGTTTAATGTGTTTTTCTACCTACTCACACTATAGCAGCAATGTTTGCCTTTCCTGTTTTAGGTCAATTAGGATTCCCAAAATTATTTATATTTGTCAAATGCCATAATAATGAGAAAAAGATCATTTTTAAGGCATTTTTATAACTTTCTTGCGAAAGTCAAAAAAAGTTTAACTTAACACTAGGATTATTATGCCTTTAAACAATTTGGGACAGCCCATATCATGACATTATGTCTTTGGAAGATTCTGATGCCTGAAGGTGCCTCATTCATCTGCACAAACAATTATACGCAAGTACAAACAAGATGGGAATGTTCAGCCATAATACCACTCAGGGAGGAGACGGGTTCTGTGTCTCAGAGATAAATGTGCTTTGGTCAAACATGTTCATATTAACCCAAGAACAAAAGCAAAAGACCTTGTGAAGATGCTGGCGAAAGCCGGTAAGGATTGAGAACAGGGCTTTGTGATGGCCACTCCAAAACATTGACTTGGTTTATTCCTTTAGCCCACTTTGTAACCATGTTTTGCTATTATGTTTCGGGTCAACTGTCCAATTTGGAAGAGAATCTATTTTCCACCCATGCTTTAAGTTCCCGGCTGATGTCTTGAGTGTTTGCTTTCTAGTATTAACACATAATCTTCTGTCCTTATGCTTCTTTTATTTTTCGGAAGTGTATCAGTCCCTCCTGCAGCACAAACAACCCCCACAACTTGATTGCTGCCAAACCCCGTGTTTCACAGTTGGTAGTTGTTCTTAGGTTTCCAAGCTTCTCTCTTTTTCCTCGAAACGTAAACAGATGGTCATTATGGGGCCAAAACAGTTCAATTTTGGTTTTGTAGACCACAGGACACATCTCCAAAAATGGTGGTCTTTGCTCCTGTGTGCATTTGCAAACATTAATACTGGCTTTGTATATGTTTCTTTTGGAGTAATGGTTTCATTCCTGGCAGACTGGCATTTCAGGTCCATGTTGATACAGTACTCGTTTCACTGTGGATGTATGAAACTGTTTAGGTCTAAAACTCACTTTTTGCCCATAGTAACCTATGGACAAAAATGTGAGTTTTAGACCTAAACAGTTGCATACATGTGGCTCTAAGTGTTAAATATGAACTTGTCACATGTAACAATATCATGCAAAATGCATTAGCTTACTTAATAGGTCTTTCTGAAATTTTCGAGCAATTTTTCTGATAGTCATACATGCAAAGGGAGGGAGCGAGAGTTAAAGTAAAGAAAAATAACTTGTACTCAACTCTAGTGCTGAGCGTTTATTATCGACAAAGTTGAAATCGGCACAGTTTTTATGTGATCGGATTTTTTTCGATCACGCAATCATTTAGGTGAAAATCTGCACAGTAATCTATTAATATCGCGCCATTTTCAGCGCTTCCTGTCATTTTGGCGGCCTGCAAACAGCTTTTAGAGTATAGAGCAGGGTGAGCTCGTGTGTGCGACGTCATGACTGCGGATGTGTATGGTTGCATTGGCTGGGAAAAAATCACATGACCTGTTTTGTACTAGAACCAGCCCTACTGTTCTGCTCTCAGTGTGTGTCAGCGTCCTCATAGGAATAAAACGTGGTGCTCTGGTCTCTGTCCATAACAGCTCAGCGAAATTGTCTATTTGTTCACACAGAAGCTATGGCTTTTAGCTAGTGCACATTAGAACTTAGGCAGATAAGAGATTGCAGATTTTAGGTAGCGTAGGGCTGAGAATTTTAAAGGAGCATCTAGCCCTGTAAAGTCACAGAGGGGTGCGCGGAGGGGCGGGGGGGCGTGGCAAACACAGACAAGCTTTTTAAAGGATAGTGGATATTGTGAGACCAGGGTCTTTGTTTATACATTGCATTGCAAATGGCTTTTTATTAACAGTTTTCTTTTGAAAATATTTACTTGGGTATGTTGGGCAGCCTGAGCTTTTATTAGGATAAAGATCTTTTCTAGTACTGCTGGTGTATATCGATAGTGCAAAAAACTCCACTTTTATTATCCCGTATCATTTCAGATAGGTATTGTTTTTTCACTTGTGACGCAGTCCAGCTTTTTGTTGATAGAGGCAACCTTTGCACTTTAAATTTTGAATAACAGCCATTTGTCTCGGTCATGCAGGTGTATTTGGTAGGTTGCAAAATCTCTCCTTTCAATATGCGTATATACATTTCAGTATAGGTGTTTTTTCACTTTGGCGCAATAGTTCCGCTTTGGTTGTTAGAGGCACCTTGCACTTAAATTTGAATACAGGCAATCTTTGTGTCACCAACAGGTGTGTTGGTTAGGTGGCAAAACTCCACTTTTATTATCCGTATACATTTCAGATAGGTCTTTTTTCACTTTGGCGCAGTCCAGCTTAGTGTTGATAGAGGCACCTTGCACTTAAAATTTGAATACTAGCTCAATTTGTGTAGTCACCGCAGGTGTATTTTGTTAGGTGCAAAACTCCACTTAGTATTTTCACGTTATAACATTTCAGATAGGTGGTTTTATTTTTTTTTCACTTTTGGCAGCTTTTCCAGCTTTTGTTGATAGAGGCACCTTGCATTAATTTGAAATAACAGCTATTTTGTTAGTCACGCCAGATGTATTTTTAGGTGCAAAAACTCTACACTTTTATATCCGTATTCATTTCAGATAGGTGTTTTTCACTTTGCCGCCAGTCCAGCTTGTTGATAGAAGGCACCTTGCACTTAAACTTTTGAATACAGCAATTTTTGTAATTCAACCAGGTGGTTTGTTAGGGCAAAACTCCACTTTTATTATGTCCGTATATACATTTTCTGATAGGTGTTTTTTTCACTGTGGCGCGTCCTAGCTTTGTTGATAGAAGGCACACTTGGAACTTAAATTTTGTAATACAGCAATTTTGTAGTCACCGCAAGGGGTTGATTAGTCTAGTGCAAAACTCCACTTTTATTTTCGGTAACATTTCGATAGGTGGTTTTTCACTTTGGCTGCATTTCCAGCTTTTTTTGATAGAGGCCCACCTTGCATCTAATTTGAATAAGCAATTTTGTAGTCACCGCCAGATGCTATTTGTTAGTGCAAAACTCTCACTTTATTAAATTTATCCGTTTACATTTCAGATAGGTGTTTTTTCACTGTTGGACGCAGTCCAGCTTTGTTGATAGAGGCCCACTTGCACTTAATTTGAATACAAGCAATTTTAAGTATTCACTCACTGGTGTGTTTGTTAATGGCCCAAATACTCACTATTTATTATCCGGTATACATAGTCAGATAGTGTGATTTTTTCACTTTATGGCGCACCAGTCCAGATTTGTTGATAGAGGCACCTGCACTTAAAATTTGAATACTAAGCTAAAATTTTGTTTTGATTTGGGGATTTGAGAATAGCTTAGATGATTGCCGTCTTTAATAAGAGACTCCAAAAGACTTCTTACATAACCTTCTCAAATTTTCTCATCTTTCTGAAACAAGGAGCGAAAGATGCATGGTGGTAAGCGAGCCAAAAGAGGGGCGGGTAGTCAACACTGGAGTATGATAGAGGTACGAAGAGAAAGGTGCACCTTCCCAGTGCTGCAGGCAAAACCCGCATGCCTCAGCAGATGTCGGATGATAAAGGAACCGTCAGGCCTGTCCAACCGCTGGGTCAGGGCCCTGGAATCTCAAGTAAAATGACCAGCGTCGCCAATTGTTCTTCACAGTGGTTAATGCGCAAATTCCTGCATCCAGCCAGTTTATCCTCCTCGTCCTTACAGGCATGGCCCAAAAATGTCGAACATCAGCATCATCCAGCATTCCGTCCCTACATGAATGCACGAAAGGCAGCCAAATGTCAACCTCGTGTCCCACCATGTGGATAATCCATTTTCTGAAGACCTCTTTGATGACAAAAGAGGGGTTGTGGGTCAGAAGGCCATCGTTAAAAGTGTGTTGTGTGTGTAGGCCAAAGAGGGATGATTTTGGCGGCTTGACGACCAGGTCCAGTTTACTGTGCCATAAGAGGGAGGGAAAAGGAAGGTTCAATAGGCAAAAAATCCAGGCGGTCGGCAAGCACTTGCAGTCACCTCCTTGCTTGTGGTGTCGCCAGCCTGAGCAGAAAGTCAGGGTCGACCAAGTCACCTTTGTTGTTGAAGATGACATTGCGGATCACTCGCGTGGTGTTTTTCCGCAGAATGTGCAGAGAGAGTGTCGCTTCACAGCCACTGGACGAGGCCAGGAAGATGATCGGGGGTAGTGTCAATACGGGTCCCGCGCCTCTATAAAAAGAGTGTGAGGGCTGCGGGTTCGCAGGAAGTCGCTGATATGATTCCGCTCAGCTACCACGGTCAACGGAAAACCGCGCTCCTCGATTATCACGATCAAAAAGTGCCAGGACATCTAAAGCTTGGGCTTCTTTGAGCATGCCTCTGATTCACACCGAGCGATTATTCATATGCGCCTGTTTGCGCTAAAACGTATCAGTAGAGAATAATCTTAGGATGTTTAACACCTACCACCAGACTATGGTTCTAGTCACATGCACGCGAATGCATGGGACTTGAAATGGAGGCAACGCTTCGGCTCCAAATCAAAATAGGCCACATTGATGCCGGACTTCCAAACCACCTGTCACACACCCTCTGTCTCCGCCTCCTCCTCCCTTCCACCACCACCAAGGCGTTCTCAGTGGACCCATGCGTCTCTACGCAGAGTCATTGATTAGAGGATGGGCGAATATGTTTCTCGAAAGTTCGGTTCGCTCACTTTCTTCGCTCGAAATTTCCCAGACATAAAAATATAACTATAACTATTCGTTATCTCGAAATTACTTTGGACTGGAATCACTGTTTTAAAAACCGGCTATTTCCATGGCTGACACGTGCTGTAGAAGGGTTATAATGTTGCATGCTTAAATAGCAGTGGGAAGCTGTGGTTTGGTCTCTTCATACAATTGTGATGTGTGTTTTAGTGAGTGACCAACGCAAATGACTGCCGCTTGCTCTTTGAATCGCTTCACTTAAAATTCCATGGGCACTTAAGAGGGCAAAACTGCCAAAAAACTCAAGGGGGATGTAGCCGAAAAAGTCTGGCAGCGAAAGCTGGAAAAAAAAAAAACTGAGGGTCAAGTGCAACCATGACAGAGTGTGGGAGGGACGGCGGGAGCCACAGCAGCATGAGGTCAAGAGTGACCCCAATGACATTCGGGGTTGCAAAAACAGGAGTGGCAAAGAGTGGCACAAAGATACGTGTGAGTTGACGGCATCAACAGCAGCGGCCGCAGCATGAGGTAACAGTGGCCAATACATTCCCGAGGGGGCAAAAAAAAGGGGTGGCCACAGGTGGCCAATGACACAGTGTGAGGTATGGGAGCAGCCACAGCAGCAGCTGGTCAGCTGGGACAATGACATCGGGGTGGCCAAAAACGAGTAGGCCACAGAGTGGGCAATGACACGTGTGTAGGGCACGGCAGACCCAGCGCAGCATGAGGTCAGACATGGCCAATGACAGAGTGTGTAGGTCAGGGGAGCAGCAGCGGAGTTCGCAGGGCAAAGCATTTTCTGGGGGAGGTGGCAAAAACAGGAGTAGGCCCCAGAGTGGGACAATGACAAAGTGTGGAGGTCAGGGCCGCACCACAGCACAGAAATGAGGTCGGGACAGGGGGCACAATGAAAATCTGGAGGGGGTTTAAAAACAGGAGTGGGCCAAAGAGGGGGGACAATGACACAGTGTGGGGGGTCACGGGCAGCGGGCCCAGCAGCAGAAAGGAGGTCGAAAGGGGCACAATGCATTCGGGAAATATGGAAAAAAACCAGGAATAGGCCACGGGAGTGGACAATTACAAGTGTGTAGGAAAACGGCAGCAGCCCCCAAAAAGGCAGAAATGAGGTAAAAACAGGGCAAAAATGAAAACATTTGTGTATTTTGGGTCACGGCAGAACCCAACAACAGCAGCTGGGGTTCAGACAGTGGCACAATGAACTTTTTGGGGGAGGTCACGGCACCCATCAGCATGAGGTCGGGACAGGGGGGGGAAAACCAATTTTGGACTTTCTGGGGGGTTTGGAAAAAACAGTGTAGGCCACAGAGTGGCACAAGGGCGGGAGAGGGAGGTACAGGGGGCAGCAGCATGAGGTCAGAAAATTGGCAAAATTGCATTCGGGGGGTGGAAAAAAACGGAGTAGGCCCAGAGGGGCACAATGACAGAGAGTGGAGGTAAACCATGGCAGCAGCATGGGGCCCGACAGTGGCACAATGACATTCGGGGGTTTGGCAAAAACTAGAGAAAGGCCCCACGATTTGGCAAAATGACAAAAGAGTGGGGTGACGGGCCCCACCCAGTTGAGGGTGAGAGAGTGGCAAAATTTGACATTTGAAGGGGCAAAAACAGGAGGGGCCCACAGGTGGCACGATGACAAGAGAGGGGATGACGGGCGGCAGGAGCAACAGCTTTGGGGGTCGAGATTGGCACAAAAACACAGTTTTGGATGTCATGGAAACGAGCAAAAAACAGCAGCATGAGGTCAGACAGTGGCACAAATGACAGGGTGTGGAGGTGGGTGGCAATACCAGTCCCTGGAAAAAGAGGGTTTGGGTTTGGCAAAATGGAGAAACTTTCAGCAGATGTGTGCATCGGGGCGGGGTGGGGGATCAGAATAGGGGGCTGGGGGCAGGTATTTGAACCCAGACTCATTTCTCACAGTTTGGTGAGGCTCATGGGCTTTATGTTTCTGACGCCTAAGGCATTGGGGTGTGGAAAAAACCTGGCCCCATCCACGCCTGTTCATATTGACAAAGGTTTGACGTTTTCCAAAAATTTTTCCCCTGGACAAGCGGGTTTCTCCTTTTGGGGTAAAGTGGCCCCCGCCGCACCCGAACCCCCCCCTTGATGCCACCCCTTCTGGCCCGGGGAGGGGAAACTTCCCCCCACTGCAAACTCAGCAAGTTTTCGGCCACACGGGCCCGTTTGGCCTTCAGTAGTCCCCGCGGGTTTCTAAATGGGGGGCAGAGTGCTGTCCAAATAGGCCCCCCACCTGTGGTTCAGGGTCCCGCTTTCCCGGTTTTTTTTTTCCCCCCCGTGCGTGGTGACTGCCCTCCTCACTAGGGGGGGTGAAGGAAGCTACTAAACAGTGACCCCCCAGACTTAGGGGACTGCTGATGGAGCTGGGGGAATGCTCCCGGGCCCCCCCACCCTTCCCCCCCGCCGGGCAGTAGTTTCGTTAGCCTTTTAAGAACCCCAAAGTTAGGGCCTGTCAGAGGGGGGCCCATGGTGCCCCAAAAGGGACGGGGCCAAAAGGCTACAGAGGATTTCCCTATAGTTTTTTGGGGTTTGGTTTCCCCCCTTCAAAAAGCTGGGAAAAAAAGGGGGCCCCTTTTTGGAAAAGGGGCAGAGTCCAATAGGGTGGAGAAAAAAAAAGGGCATTTCCCCTCTGCCGGATGCAGAATATTCGGGCCCGTCATAACCAGGCCCAAAACCGCATTTTGTGGGCCTTTTCACAATGGACTCCGAGGGGCTCCCCGCTCCCCTCTCCACTGTATACTGCCACGGTGCTTGCGGGGGGTCTTTTTCCTGTCTCCTCCATCATCCCCACCTTTCCCCCAGCTGCCCCCTCTCCCCCTTTCTTGTTTACCTGGGTAAAAATCCAAATCATTTTTACCAGGGCCCAAAGCTTTTTAGCTCCCAAAGTCCCCCCTCCTCCCCCCTTTTTAGGGCCCCACCGGGGCTCATGGGGGCCGCGAATGTAGTCCCACGTTTTTCCAGTCCCCCCCCAAAAACAGATTTTTCCCGCAAACGGGTTTCCCGGGGCATGAAGCCAATGGAAAAGGAAAGTTAAACCCTCCCGTAGGGTTTGGGGACTGACAAAAAACGTGGCCTCCCCCGAATGGCCCCAACAAAAGGGGTGTCCGCATGGGGCTGCGAATGTGACATCAAAGTTACAAAGGGAGTGCTTCTTTCCCGGCCTGATCATCAAAAAATCGTTTTAAAGGCCTTTTTTCTGTTCTACAGTCGGTTTCCAAAAAATGTTTCAAAGGTGGAAATTTCCCAAAGGGTGGGGACATCGCATATCAGAGTGTTTTTTTTTGGGGGAAAACCGTTTTTGCCGCGCAAAAATTTTAGGAGGGTGGCCTTTCCCGGGGTTTTTAGGAATGGATAAAAGTGGGATGCCCCAGTTTTCCCGGCCATTTTTAAATCTTCTGAAGATTTGGGGAGAAATTTTTTAAAGGAAAAATTTTTACAACCAGAAATTTAACACATGCGCCATGCAAGGCCCCCAAGGGGCCATTCCTCCTCGGGTGCAAACGCTGGGGCACCATGTTCCCCCCATTTGGGCCCTCAACCATGGGTTTTTTTAATTTTCAGTTGGCGCGGAGAAAACCCCACATTCCGATTTCCCTTGGGTGCATGACGCGGAAACAGTTTCCCCCCCTGTATGAAATTTGGGTTTGCCCAGGCAAGCCGGGTTTTGGGAAATTTGGGGTGACCCCGGGGTTTTTGCCCCACACATGTGGAATTTATGGAGCGTATTGTGGAGGGTGAGATGGGGGTGGGGGTGGAGGAGGAGGAGGCGGACATTGACGCAGGAAGGGCCCCAGTTTGAAAAACGTGGAGGAAAAAAAGCGGCATCTCCTTCCAAGTTTTTTGTGCTTCCGGCCCCCGGCACACCCCCTTTCCCCGTTTGGGGCCCAAAGGACATGTACTTGGCCCCGCCGTTAGTTACAGCTCCAGAGGTCCCGCTTTCCCCTTTTCAAACCTTGGAACAAAACCCATAAGCTCCAAGGGGGGGCCCACCTTTTGTTTTTCATATTTAAAGAAATTTCTGGGACTTTCCTTTTTGGAAAAGAAATTACGGGTTGGAACTCTCCAAACTCGGCTCGGGAAAAAGCCATTAGTTCTCAAACGGGGCAGATTTCCACCATTTGGGAAAGGGGGGGGGACTGCAGCACCAAAAAACTTTTGGGCGGGGGTACGGTCAGCTTCAGCACCTTAGGATGTTGGACCCCATACTGTTGCCCTCTTTGCATCCCCCTCGTTGAACGACTGCTGGCGTCATGAGTAGCGAGGAACAGGAAGCATCTGGATCGGGAGATGATGTCAAAGGGGAACAGTCCCTTCTGCAGAGGTGGGAGCCTTGACTGGCTGCAATGGCATGTGTGCCACTGGGCGCTGCTGCTGCTGCTGCTGCTGCTGTTGCTGTGGTGGCAGGATGGACCACCACATCTGAGCCACGTTTCTCCCAGGCCACCGGATGGTGACGCTGCATGTGTTGACGCAGGGCCGTGGTGTCAACGTTAGCTCCCTGGCCATGTTTCACTTTCTGCCCACAGATTTACATATACCCATATTCGGCTCCTCCGGTGTCTTAGCAAAGAACTCCCACACACCGCCGAGTATCGATTTACCGCCAACGCTCCGCACTGAGTGACTACTGCCGCCGCTGCCTCGCTGAGCCCCTGTGCCGCTACTTTCTTGGACCTGCGAAGCGGGTTTTCTACCCGTGGCCGCTTGGCTTCCCCACCTCACACTGCTGCTATCCTGCTGGGCTCACGGGCCAAAACAACCCACTTGCTGGGGCGCCGCTGCCTGACGGGGCAAGCTGACGCCCGCTTCTCCTGACGATGATGAAGCCCTTGCCTCACCCGGCTCCCAAGTGCGGGCGGCTACATCATCGTCTATTTGTGTTTCATCGTCACTGCTGTCCTCATCACCGGTCTTGGTATGCAGATGCTGACCCCTCACAACATGACCTTTCATGCCACTCTCAACATCTTACTTTGCCGCCTACTGCAAGAAGCAGAGGATATTGGCCCCCATTTCTTCGCTGCCAAGTAGCTGCTGACTGCCCTCATCAATTGTTCATCCGCGCTATATAGTGGCACTAAAGCAAAGACCAATTGTAGCCCTTCTGGGTGGGGGGAAAACCGGGAAAGGGGACAGAGGGGGGTTTGAAAACAGGTGGGGCCCGTTTGACTCACCCCCGGGCCGGGCCAACTAAGGGTTGTGTCTGAGGGTTCCCCCCCGACTTTTGGGTTTGGGTTTGGGGTCAGATTGTCTTTGGGGAGGAAGGGGGATGACCTAGTAACCAATCAAGAACCATTGGGTTGCTGAACAACACAGGGCCCGCTAGTTTGACAGCGGCATTTGGGTTGGGTCCCCGAGTGACCCCGGGTTTAAGTCCCCTTGCTGTGCTCCCGCCCCCTGGGCCTGGAATTTTTTGTGCCTCTGCCCCCTGCAGGTGAAGAGCCTGCCCCCTTTCTCTTTTCTGTTTACTGTTTGTTCAAAAATGTACAGACACTTTTTGTTAAAGATATCTGTTTTTGGGTTTTAAATACCACCCTGTATTTGACCCCCAAAATAAAACCCATTTTAAGAAGTTGGGAAACCCCTTTGGGGTGTAAAATTGCGCTCCACAAATGGGCAGGAAATTTGATTTGTATTTTGCCTTTTAAAAAAAAACTTTTTGTTTTTTTTACTGAATATAAAGCACAAACGGTTTAAAATTAAACCCTTCGGTTTTGAATTTTTGCTACAGAATTTCTTCTGTGGCGGTGGAAAAAAAAGGTTTTTTTTTATGGAAAACAAATTTTCAGAACAAGTTTAAAAAACCCCCCTGGTGAAAATTTTGCGCCCAAAAATTGGGGGCCAACCAAAATTTTCAGGGGTTTGTAGCATGTTACAATGGGTTTTTTTCTTTTGCTCACAAAAAAAGAAAAAATTGTAAAAACCTTTCGCTTGGGGAATTAGGCTACAGGAAAAAAATTATTTTTTGGGGGGGGTTAAAAAGACGGTTTCTTTTTGTGCCCCAAAAACAGCAGAACAACGCTTAATTGCCCCCTGGATGAAAATTTGTGAAAAAAGAATTGAGCACCCCAAAAATAAAGTGGTTTTTTTGGATTGAAAAAAACGCTTTTTTCTTTAAATAAATTTAAAACCGGAACAGGCTTAGATCCCCCTTGGAAATTTCAATGTGCGGGTGGGGCAGATTAAAATGTATATGCAGCTGATTGGATTGAATACTGGACTTCGGGAATCCAAAAACCCCCAAAATCAGAAATAAAACTTTAAAAAGAGAAGCAGTCTCTAAAGACAAGCTGAGCCCCCCCCAAAAAATCGCTGTAAAAAAATCAGTTCTTCAAAGAGCTTTACAAGCAGTCCCCGGCAGCCATTCCCTTATCAGTACAGTGGGGGGAGCGTTATGAGCTCCCCCAGGGCGCCCCCGGGACTTATATGTGCCCGGTGACGTGCGGGAAACCCCCGACCGGTCTTGAAGGTTTCATCTCTGAACATGTTTGCAGTCTTGCCCCTTTTTTCCCCCCAGAGTGCTTTGCCCCATGAAAACGCCATTTTGCTCGCACCCATTTTATAAATTTCAAAAGCACACTTCGTTCACCCAAAAGTCCCCCAAAACTAGACTTGTTCAAAAACCGAAGTTTTCCTGAAACCCTTTAAACCCGGAATTTCCCACTTCTTTTGAATAAAACTCGCCCACCCATTTTGGGGTCGGGGATCAGCCCCCAAACTTCACCCTTTGCCCCGTGGGGCCGAGTACCACCACCCCCCCACCAGAGACCCATCCCTTACCCTTTCTCCTTCTGCCAGTTTGACGACCTGCCCCCGGGTACAGGGGGAAAGGTCTGTAGCCAGCCTTTTTGTCTTCCAGGTTTGGGAGCAAAAAAGAAACACTTTCCCCCCCAAAAAACCATCTCAAAAAGAAAAAAAGCCTAAATTTGTTGGGGCTTTGGGGCGGGCCCTTTTGGGCCCTTTGGGAAAATTTTGTTCCCTTTTTCCTTTCGGGTGGACACAGTTTGGGTTCCGTACATCATGGCCCTTCCCTGCCCCAAATACCAGATTCCCTTTGGCAGGCATTTTTTTCCCCAAAAAAAGCCGCCCCTCCCTTGGCCGCCAGGTTTTCACCCTAAAATTTTAAAGCGCCGTTGTCTGAAACTGGGGCCCGGGAAAAAGTTCATCTCACCACCGCCCAAAGGAAAAGTAAGCCGGGCCAAGGCCGCTAAATCTCTGTGACAGTAAAAGGGGTGAGCTGGGTGGTTTGTCTCTGGGGGTGATTTTGGCTTCAGGCTGGGGTGCAAGCTTTAAAAAACTGCGGGAATGGGGAGGGCTCTTTCTCCCCAAAGCCCCTCGGGGTTGGAAAAATCCTTTTGCCCAGAGAAAAACCCAGGCCGTGTTGAAAATTTAATTTTGTCTTGGGACCGCCCAAACAAAAAAGGGTAAGGAGTGGGGAAAGGGGCCCTTCCTTCCGAAAAGGGGCCGGGCGCTTCCCTGGGGTGCCCAAGGGGCCTTGTCCCAAAAAAAGGGTTGATGTGGATAACGGGCAAAATTGGGGGCCCCCCTTAAGTTTCGGTAGGTGGAGCCCCTCCCTTCCCTGGCCCCATGTAAGGAACCCGTCGTCCGAAATTTCTAAAGCATACCGGGGTTGGGGACGGGACTGTGAGGAAAGGGGCTTGGGTTTCTGATTTTGCAACTTCCCCCATTTCCCGCACCCTGTTTTTGGGCCCCGCCTGGGGGCTGCGTTTGTCCCAGCTTTCGCTGGGCCCTTTCCCCTTTTCAACCGTCTCTTTTCTAAATGTGGCAACTGCGGAAATTTCCCAAACCCTCCCCTGCTCCGGGGAACGGGGGGGCAGAAAAAGGGGCGAAAATGCCATTATGCAGGACGAAAGGTGGAACTTTGGCCGGGACAAGCAGCGGGGGCGGACCTCGGGGTGTTACCCCCGAGAGTGGAAAAACCAGGTGAAGAGCTCTGCACCATCCTGCCATTTTTTGAAGAAGCCCACCAAAAAGGGGTCAGTGTGGCCCAATGCCTTTGCCCACCCTTGCCCATTGTGGTGACCCTTTAGTTCTGGGAAAAAGGTTGGACATTTCGGGAAACATCGGGTTCCCACCGGGCCCCACGGAGGGGGAGGGAAAACAGATGCAGACGGGACCCTTTCTCTCCGTCGAATCCAAAAGGGGCCGACAGTTTCTAAAATTTTATCGGTTTTAATTAGGCATTTGGTTTTCGGGGCCCGGGGAAAGGTCCCAAGGCGGCGAATCAGTTTCTGGGGTTACATATCTGAGGAAAGTAAGGGCTGTGTTTTGGAACCCTGGGGCCGGAGGAAGCGGGGAGGGGGGGGTTTTTTCCCTTTAAGCCCACCGATTTTCCCGACGTCCCTGCCTTGGAAAGAGGTTGGCGGGAATTTGAGGCGGAGGAAGGAAGATGAGGAAGATATTTTTGCTAGGGGCCCCTCGACCCAGAGGCTTGGGAAATCAAGGGCCCCATTTCTCACATGGTGCATGGTTTGCTCCATTTCCTCCAACATGTCCTGCTTTAAAGGGCCATAAAAATTAAAAAAAAAAGGTTACTGGGTGGCCCCCCTCCTTGGACCCCCCGGTTTACAAAAAAAAAAAACCAGCATTTTCCCTTTCCCACCCCCCCCAAATAGAGAGAAAAATTTGCGGGGGAATGGGAGCCCTTTGTGATTGATAAATTGGAGACTTCTGTTGCGTTTGATTCCCCGCCCTTTAAATTAACGGTGGAAAACCCGTCACCCGGCCCGTGACACCCAGTTTGTCCCAATTCCCGTAGCGGCAGGAAGAAAGCAGCGGGCCCAAGGGTTTGGGCAGAACCCTGTGGGTGCCTTGGCAATTTTTTATTTCCCACCTCCCAAAACGCATGCAAGGGCGGGGGCCCAAACTTTTCAACACCAAAAAGGGATTTAAGGGATCTTTGGTCCCAAGCCCTATCTGCGTATCAACACATTTTTTTTGGATGTTTTTCCCGGCCCCAAATTAGCTTCTGGGTACCCAAAAGGGTTTTTTGGGGAATGGCCCGAGCTCGGTTTCCTCCCAACCATAGGGGGTTTGTTGTCCTGCCCAGAAGCCAGCGTCATTTTCCTGACGGACATTCAGAAACAGTTGGAGGGGGCATTACAGACAAACGATCGGTTTTCCCACAGTAATGGGGAAACGTTTGACTGCATCAAGATGAATCAGGCAGGGACTCTGATTTTTTTGGGGGCCCCCAAATTGCCGGGGGTCCCGATTTGTTCCCGGGTCTACTTCACATTCCTTTTTTAAAAAACAGAAATGGTCCTCTTGAAAATTTTTTTTTAAAAATAAATCATTTCTTTAACTGCAATTTTTTTTTCCCCATTTTCCCAACAGTTCTTTTTGTGGTTTTGCGGGGGTGGGGGGAAACTGTAAAGAAGAAAGGTTTCATAAACCAAACCGTTTTTCCTTTTACTACTTTCATCTTTAAAATTTTTTCCCCATTGTCAATGGTTTTGGGGTCATTTTTGCTGTGGGGAATAAAGTTTTAAAATCATGGGCCCTTTGGGGAACGGGAAAGGGGGTTTTAAGGGGCCTTTTTTTCTCCCCCCAAAATTTTTTTAACAGTGGCTGGGGAAAGTCTTTTTTTTAAAATTTTTTTGGTGGTCATTGTGCGTAAAAGGATCCCAGTTTTAAAAACATGGTCCTTTGGAACAGAAATGTGCTTTTAAGTGGATTTTTTCAAAAATTTTTAAAAGTGGTGAGAAGTAATTTTTTTAAATTTTTTTTTGGGGTCATTTTTGTTTTTAAAAAGGCAGCAATACTAAAAGTCCTATTTTTTAAAAAAAATGTTTTTTTCTAACAGACATTTTTTCTTCAAAAATTGTAAAAAGGGCTCGGGGGTCATTTTTTGGGAATTTTGGGGGCATTTTTGCTGTGAAATGCAGCTATATTTAAAAGGTTTCCTTTATTATAAAAAAAAATTTTTTGTTTTTTTAACAAACTTTTGTTCTTAAAAAATTGTCAAAAGGGGGGTTTTCCGGGGGTTTCATGTTTTGAATTTTTTGGGGGCATTTTGCTGTGTTTTTGCGTTGGGACTACAGGCCCCTATTTTAAAAAATTTTTTTTTCCCCCCCCCCCCCCCCCCCCCCCCCCCTAAAGACTTTTTTTCTTCACATTGTAAAAAGTGGCTCAAGGGTGATGGGGGCGGGTCAGAAACGGGAATGGGTTTAGGACATGTTAAGGGGAACATATTGCAAAAGGGACTTTTTTTTTGCAAGATCTTTAACATAGTTTTAGAAATTCCCTGTATTGGGGGACCCCCTTTTTTAATAAAATCTTAAAAAAAAAAGAAAAAGAAAGACGTGGTGGGATTCCACCCTATTTTAAAAATGTGTTTTCAAAAAAATTTAAAAAACTAAAAAAAAAACTTGCTTGTACAAAATAGCTGGTAAAAAATTTTCCTTTTGAATTGTACAAAAGGGGTACGGGAAAGGATTTGGGCCCAGTTGTAGGTTTTTTGGGGGTCTTGGAGAAAGGGAAACAGGGGAACAAAAAAAAACAGAGACAATTTCCCCCGCACGTTGAGAAAAATGGGGAAAAAGAATGCCAAAGAAAAAAGGGGCCCCTGGGGGGAAACAGGAACGTAAACCCAAACCAGCTTTTCCCAAGTGAAGTTAAAATTGGTCCGCACTCTTACGGGGGGGGGCAAGCCCCTTCCCCAGGTCTTGCTTTTTGAAACCTGAGGGGGGGGAAGGTCTTACCTCAAACTTGCGCTTCCGCATCTGTTTCAGCACGACTGTTTTCGTTGCTGCGCCATTTGGGCATTTTTTACCATTTTAATAGATGAAGACCCCCGCTGGGCCCCTCCCCAAAGCCCCCTTTTAACTCCGGCCCTGGCAGTTTGAACCTGCGTGTTTAATAAAATGACGGGAATACCCGGGCTTTCACGGGCCCCCACTGTAAGTTTTCCCCTGGAAAGCTGGACCTCCGGGGTTTTAACAGTTTGGTGCCCGGCCCAGCACTGGCTCTCCCCGCTAGGGGCAATCAGGAGAGCTTCAAATTTTCTCTAAAAAATCAGTTTTGAAAAAAAGGGGATTTCTGTGAGGTTTTAAGTAGGGGTCAAAAAGGGCTTCAGGGTGGACACAAATTGCACAATTTGAGGGCCCTTTAAAATTTTCTGGGGCTGGAGTCACTATGGGGTCGCATCATTTTATTCCAAAGGGGGGGCTGGGGCCCTAAACACGAAGAAAGGGTTTTGGAAAGGGAAAAATGAAACCCTTGAAAATTTATTGGGGTGAATCCCTTTTCAGAAGCCAGGAGGGCAAATTTTCTTCTCAACTAAGTGTTTGGGGGGATGATTAGGACATTTTTATTATTATGGGGGGGGTGCGGGGCGAATTAAACACATCTATCGTGAAAAAATACCTTTTTAAAAAATGAGGGGGGGGTTTTTTGTTGTATGTTATCCCCACTTGAAAAAAAAAGCAAAATGAAAAAATAATGGGAAAATATAAAAAACTTTCCCCAAATTTAAAAACTGTAAACAAATGTCAGTTTCCAAAAAATTACTAAATGGGCAGTCACTGTACAAAATAGCATAGTGGCCCCTTTTTGATTGGGGTTTAAAAAAGGTTTAGGGGTCATGCTGTGGGTTTCGGACAGGGATAGGGCAATTTTCCCGTGAAACTAAAA
This sequence comes from Phyllomedusa bahiana, assembly GCA_025379985.1. NCBI lineage: Eukaryota > Metazoa > Chordata > Amphibia > Anura > Hylidae > Phyllomedusa > Phyllomedusa bahiana. Next base: position 66,059 of record JAODAL010016514.1, read on the forward strand.
TGGTGGTTGAAAAGGGCTCCTTTTTCCGGCACATTTTAAAAACTGGGGGTCATTTCGGTTTGGGCTCATGTGTGGCTCAGGACAGGGATAGTCTATGTCTAGTGAAAATAAAATGGTGGGTTGGAAAAACTCCTTTTTTTTTTGGGATTTTTTTTTTTAAACTGGGGTCATGCAGGTTTGGGGCTCATGCTGTGGCCAGGGGCAGGTATAGTCAATTTTCCAGTGAAAAAATAAAAAGGTGGTTAAAGATCCTTTTTCCGGAAAATTTTTAAATCTGGGGTCATGCAGGGTTTTTGGGGTTTATTTCTTTTGGCCCCGGGGGCAGGTAAAAGTCAATGTCCCGTGAAAACTTTAAAATTTGGGGGTTGAAAAGGGCTCCTTTTTCCGGCAATTTTTAAATCTGGGGGTCGCCCGGTTTGGGGTCATGCTGTGGCCCCGGCAGGTATAGTCAATGTCCCGTGAAACTAAAATGGGTTTGGGTTTAAAAACTCCTTTTTTTTGGCACTTTTTAATTGTGGGTCAGCAGGTTTGATGGTCATTTTGTGGTCCCGGGAAAGGATAGTCAATGTCCGTTCAACCCAAAAAGGGGGTTGAAAGTTCTTTTTCCCCGGGAAATTTTTTAATTTGTTTGGGTTTAGAAGGTTTTAAAGGGCATTCTGCCCGGGACAGGGAAGTTAGTCAATGTTCCCGTTCAACTAAAATGGGGGGGTTTAAAGACTCCTTTTTCCGGGACTTTTTAAAACTGTGGGTTTAGACAGGTTTAATGGTCATACTGTGGAAAGGACAGGTATAGTCAATGTCCCGTGAACTAAAAATGGGGTTCAAAGGGGAAACCTTTTCCCCCGCACTTTTTAATCTGTGGGTCCCGACAGGTTTTTTGGTCTTTTTGCGGTTTCGGACAGTTTTAGTCAATGTCCGTTCAACTTAAAAAAGGTGGTTGGAAAAATCCCCTTTTTTCCGGCACTTTTTAAAAACTGGGGGGCATGCAGGTTTTTTAGTCATGCTGTGGCTCAGGAAGGGTTTGTTAGTCCCCGTGAAACTAAAATGGTGGTTTAAAGACTCCCTTTTTTTTCCCCCGGAAAATTTTTTAAAACTGGGGGTTTCATGCAGGTTTTTGGGGGTCATGCTGTGGCCCCGGACAGGGGATAAATCAATGTCCCCGTGAACTAAAAAAAGGTGTTTGAAAAAATCCCTTTTTTTGGCCTTTTTAAATTTTGTGGGGGCAGACAGGTTTGATGGTCATACTGTGGTCATGGACAGGGATAGTTTAATGTCCAAATTCAAAATAAAAAAGGTGGTTTTAAAGGACTCCTTTTTCCGGCACTTTTTTAAACTGTGGGTTTAGGGCAGGTTTAATGGTCATTCTGCGGTTTCGGCAGATATAGTCAATGGTCCGGGCAAAATAAAATGGTGGTTTTTAAAGGGCTTCCCTTTTTCCGGGACTTTTTAATCTGTGGGTCGACAGGTTTAAGGGTAAAACTGTGGTAAGGACAGGGGAAAAGCAAAAGTTTGTTGGGAAAAAAAAATGGTGGTTTTAAAAATCTTTTCCCAGCCCTTTTTTAAACTGTGGGTCAGGGGCAGGTTTTTTTTTGGGCATTCTGGGTACAGGGGAAGGGTATAGTCAATGTCCCGGTTTAACTAATAAGGGGGGTTGAAAAGACTCCTTTTTTTCCGGCACCTTTTTAAAATTTTTTGGGGCATGCAAAGGTTTTGGGCTAGGGTGTGGTCAGGAAGGGATAGTCTATGTCCAGTGAAACTTAAAAAAGGGGTTTAAAGACTCCTTTTTCCGGCATTTTTTTAAAACTGGGGGGGAATTTCAAAGGGTTTGGGGGTCATGCTGTGGCCCCGGACAGGTATAGTCAATGTCCAAATAAAACAAAAAGGTGGTTGAAAGACTCCTTTTTTTGGCCCCTTTTTAATCTGTGGGTTCCCGCGGTTTGTTTGGGCATATGTGGTCCTGGACAGGCATAGTCCCAAAGTCCCGTTCAAAATAAATGGTGGTTGGGAAAAACCCTATTTTCCCGGGCCCTTTTTAAACTGTGGGGCAGACGGTTTTAAAGGTCATTTGCGGTAAAGGACAGATATAGTCAATGTCCAGTTCAAAAATAAAATGGTGGTTGAAAGGGTCCTTTTTCCGGGACTTTTTAAACTGTGGGTTTAGACAGGTTTTAAGGGGGCATACCCGGGTAAAGGCAAAGGTTTTTCAATTTTCCAGTGAAAAATAAAAAGGTGGTTCAAAGGGGCTCCTTTTCCCCGCAAATTTTTAATTGGGGGGGTAGACAGGTTTTAAAGGTCATTCTGCGGTACAGGACAGATATTTGTCAATGTTCCCGTTCAACTAAAATGGTTGGTGAAAGACTCCTTTTTCCCCGGGACTTTTTAAATTTTGGGGGTTCATTGCAGGTTTTGGGCTCTTTCTGTGGCTCAGGGGCAGGGATAGTCTTTGTCCCGTGAAAAATTTAAAAAAGGGGGTTTTAAAGACTTTTTTGGCACTTTTTAAATTCGGGGGTCATGCAGGGTTTTTGGGGGCTTTATGCTGGGGCCCCGGGGCAGGTATAGTCAATGTTTTTGTGAAAACTAAATGTGGTTCAAGACTCCCTTTTTTTCCCGCACTTTTTAATCTGTGGGTCAAAACAGGGGTTTTAAAGGTCATTCTGCGGTAAGGAGAGATTTAGTCAATGTTCAGTGAAATAAAATGGTGGTTAAAAAACTCCCTTTTTCCCCCAATTTTTAATCTGGGGGTCGGGAAAAGGTTTTTTTTGGTCATTTTTGCGGGGACAGGAAGATTTTAGTCAATGGTTTCCCGTTCCCCTAAATGGTGGTTGAAAGATCCCTTTTTCCCCGGGACTTTTTTAAAAATTTTTGGGGCATGAAAGGGTTTGGGGGGTCATTTCTGCGTTCCAGGACAGGGATATTAAATGTCCAGTTCAAGTAAAATGATGGTTCAAATCATACTGCCTTCTGGCACTTTTTAATTTGTGGGTGATGCAGGTTTAAGGGTAAGGCTGTGGTACAAGACAGGGATAGTGAATGGTGTGTGACTTTTTTTCTGTGGCTTTTATAACCTAAGTGTGTTGCCTAAGATGTAGCACGTATCCATTTGACTGTTGTGGATGTTAATTAAAGCTTCTCCAGCCCGGTTTGGGTGTAAGAATGAAGGTGTTGTTCCTCTCCCATAGACTTTAATGGTCATCGGCGATAATCTCTTATCGACTATCGGAAATCGTCTTGATAATTGCCGATATCGACTATCGACCCGATGACAATAGTCAACGTAATCGCTCATCACTACTCAACTCTCCTGCTGCTGCCATTTAGCATCACCAAAGCTCCATTGTGCCCCATATTCCCCAAGCAGTGACACCACATTTATGAATCTTTAATAATGGTAAGCCAATCACTGGCCTTGGCAATCATGTGCCACAATTCAAGAGGGATAGCTGAGGCATATAACATTGTAGCTGCTGGTGGTGTGCAATATGTATGTCCTTTTTTATTCTTTGTGGATGATGGGCAAATATTGCATATTCTCTCTCTTCACATTATTGGAAGCACAAGCTCTTAGATGCTTATGATATATAAACACTGAACATTTGATTCACTATTTTAAATTTTCTCTTTCATTCTGGTGATTTTATAAAGATACAGCATGTGCATCTAGAAAAAAGCAAAAGTGATATCATGCACATGTCATGTCACAGTAAAAGCTGAATTATTAATTTTCATGATTTTTTTTAAATTAAAGATTAACTTTTGATATACAACTGGTTAAAGGTGGTTGTGTATCTAAAGTGCTTGGCAGCATTTTGACAAAGTATGAAAACTGCCTTTGTTGCCCATAGCAACTAATTAGAGCTCCCCTTCCATTTCAAAAGGTGCTCTGGAAAAATGAAAAGGGAGCTCTAATTGACTGTTATGGGCAAAAAAAAAAGTCTTGACCTAGACAGTTTTCATGCATGAGGCTCCAGGTGTCTACTTTTCGAAAATATATGGGTATAGATGTTTAGTATGATTTTTTGTGTGTGTAAGTTAGGTTTTTATGTATTTCCCAAAAGTGAGACAATTGTCCTGGCAACCAGAGGTACAAAATGTCTCCCCAAAAATTCTTACAGCAAAAAGGTTACAGCTGTGCAATGCTAACCTTTCTATACTGTTTTCTTGTTGATATGAAAGTACAAATGTTATAAACTTGGTGCAATTTCTATGTAACTTTTTAACAAAAAGTTACAAATTACTATGTATCATTTAGTTCAGGTCATGGACCAAAGAGTCCTTTTAAATCTAAAACCAGTTTTATAACAAACTCTTGAATGGAAAGTGATTGACTGTAATCCAAGAGCTTGTTAATTTCCACAGTTTTTAAGTAAATGTGTGAGACTTTAAGTCATTTGAATTATTTTTTTCACTAAAAACATCCCTTATATGAAAAAGATCCAAGGAGCTTGTTCTCAATGTATGTACATTTTTCTTTACAATATCTCCACAGAGGAGTCTAAAACACCTGCTTCTTAGGATAAAAAGAATTTAACAAAAGACTGATAGCTGTGCAGCTTGTGAATACTCGTGAATATCCATATAATTTCTTTAGAACATTTTCTGTATGAATTCTGGCCATGAAAACGGTAAATTGTATATAAATATAAAAAAAAATCTCAATCCTAGGTATAAAACCCTGGATCTAAGCTAAATTGAACTCAGTACCCTGAGCCACAAACCTATTTACATTTTTTGGGGCCATTGGTAGAAATCAATTTTGATTGGAATGAACCATAAAGTGAAGCTTCAATTGAGAAATGTTTTATGGGGTATTCAAGGGATGCAAGAATTAATAAATTTGAATAGAACTCCAAAACTGATGGAAACAAAAGCTGCATGCAGCACTATTTTTCTGTTTAAGATGACTGCCACCATTGTAATTAGTGGGGTACACTGAGTGCCATTTGTGTCTGTAATATAATGGACCTGGCTCCGCCTCTGTGACCACGGATCAGAACAGAACCTCTGATGTAGATGTGAACTTGATAAAAACATGCAAGAAATATATAAAGACATTAAGGGCCACATATATGATTTTTGTGCCCAAGTGCCATTTTTGTAGCATTGAATGCCCCTGAATCTGTTAACCTGTTCTACTGCGGGTCATAGATTTAGCGCTTTCTAGTTACTAAGCGACAATTCTGGCTCAGGTAAACCACTTTTAAAGTGGTCTGGCTGTTTCAGCAGTAAAGCGGCTAGATTTTCCGTACTAAAGCTATAAATGTGTAGCTTCATACGGGTGTAGTGCGATATGCTTCCAGCACGCCCCTCAATCTCAGGCGTTTAACAAAATGCCGCAGGTGCTTTTTAATGTGCCTAATATTGGAGTTCACCTGATTAAAAATATTGTCACCCTGGGGGCATGGCCTGTTACGCTAGGACTCAGACGCTAACTCCTGAGCTCCGTTCAAGGCCTTCGCTATAATAGGGGATAACCATTCTAAAATGAGCCCGAGGAAGCTTAAGAAGGAGCCCCAGGATCCCTCTCAACTGCAGGACACTGGAGTGCCAATCTCCAATTATTTTTTACCGCTTACGGACCTCCAGCCGGCATCAGTGGACACGTCTCCTGTCCGGGCGCCATCTTTCCCGGCCACGGGACCATCACGGCGCTCACTAGCTACGGAGGAAATGCCGGCAGCTCACCTCCGCTCCACACGGTGCGTCGGGAGACAAGGGAGCGGCGAAAAGACACGGCCACAGCTTTGGGGGAGCTGGAATCAGACAGAGAGGAGAGAGGTGAGCAGATGGCAGGAACAGCCGCATGTGGCTGGGCGCCATCTTCCCCCTCCACAGCGCAGCTAGCAGAGTCCCCTGCATCACATATGCTGCAGCCAGCACGTTCCTCGCTCATTGCAGAGCGAGCAGGAAGTGGAGGCTCAGGCAAACAACCTCCTGCCCCAATTGAACAGCTCCAAGCATCAGGCTTATTTCACCCAGGGGAGTGCTCATCTATAAAGCTGAATTGGATCACCTCCCCATTGCTCAGTCTGGAAGAATCACTGCCACATAGAGGGGAGAGTCAATCTGCCTCTATATGCCCATTTCTCAGCACACCTAGGCACAACCGCCCTGTACCAACAACCATGGAGTCTGTACGAGATCCCTTGGAGAACTTATGTATGATCTCCCGACCCCACTCTGTCACTGACTCGCCAGTAGTCTCTCACGAGCAGGCCCGGACTGCAGATCGGGCATGCAGGGCATTTGCCAGAGGGGCCGGGCTGTTTGCTTATAATTTATTCACTGCACTTCCTGTGAAGCCCCACCCCTCTCTCAAACATGGCCATGGCAGGAGACTGCAGGGACCTGGACTGGGCTGTCAGTAAGAAAGCACTGAGTCACCGGCAGGAAGAGGGGCCGCTGTCCTCACTGTATTCACTCCCTGTTCTTCCATGCAGAGCTCAGCTCCCTGTCCCGCGAGGCCCCGCCCCCTCCCTCACACAGCGCTGTGCTGCAGGGAGCGCAGGGGCCTGGACTGGGCTGTCAGTAGTACAGAGCCAGGCACCTGCAGGAAGAGGCGCCACTCACCTGGGACCAGAGAGCCGTCCTGCAGACAGAGACCTCAGCAGCCTCTCCAGCCTGATGGCAGTGTGCAGGAAGCTCAGCAGAGAGGACACCTGTCACGCTGCAGCAGCTCAGTGTCTGCCAGCTTCAAGGAGGGTGAGTAGAGGAAGCTGGTCAAGTGTTACTGGTAAGGGCTGCCTTCACTTCTGTGTTGTTGTCCCCTCTCCGCCTTCATGTATGTGTGTGTGCACCCTTTCCCTCCTCTCCTCTTGATGCCCTCCCCCTTCATCTGTGCCCCCATGTGTGTTTGCTCCTCTCCCTCCTTCAGGTGTCCCCTCCATTCATGTCTATGTGCACCCCCTCACCTTCAGGTGCCCCCTCCATTCATGTCTATGTGCTTCCCTCCCCCCTTCAGGTGCCCCCTCCATTCATGTCTATGTGCTTCCCTCCCCCCTTCAGGTGCCCCCTCCATTCATGTGTGTTTGCACCCCTCCCCCCTTCAGGTGCCCCCTCCATTCATGTCTATGTGCACCCCTCCCCCCTCCAGGTACCCCCTCCATTCATGTGTGTGTGCTTCCCTCCCACCTTCAGGTGCCCCCTCCATTCATGTCTGTGCTTCCATCCATCCCCTCAGGTGTCCCCTCCATTCATGTCTCTGTGCTTCCCTCCATCCCTTCAGGTGCTCTCCCCCACATATACTCCTACCCTTCAAGTGTTCCCTTTCCCCCTCCCCCCCATCATGGTTGTGATTGTTTTTTGTTTAAATAAAATGAAGAGTTGGTGGCTGCACAGTGTTTGTGCAGCTTTGAGAGTGATCACTGCATGCAAGGTGCTCAATAAGCGCTGTGTACAGATCAAGTGTTTCTGGGGCTTGGCAACTGCAGGAGCTGCAGGGTCTTATGGTATGTGTGCTGGGTCTTGGGGTGTGCGCAGCAATACGTCGGGTGCTTTTGAAGTATGCATTGGCCAGCATGTACTTCTAAAATGCTGACTGCCGGCCCCCATTGACTTTCACTCTCCCTTGCACATAAACCCTGGGAAGCAGTGACATGTCAATTGTTTTCCCCGCCACGTATTGTACGTCGGGGAAAACGTCAGGTATTCATAGCTCTCAATGAGAGCTATGAATTATTGTAATTGCAGGCGCATTTTGGGCATATTGCAGTGTAATTATGTACCGAAATACACCCTGCAGCGTACTGTGTGTTGGGGAATACACCATAAAATCATAGCGCTCAATGAATGACTGAGTGCTATGATTTTACCATATTATACTGCCAAGACTTTGGCAGCGGTGTTGGTATGGAGCGCGTTTAAGAGGTGAGGGTTTTAGTAGTATAGTAGTAAGTTTTGTATTTCCAGTGCGATAACAAATCTGCAGCCCCTTTCCCTTTAAAACCTTTTGTTTTTGGGCGTTCCTAAACAAAAGGGCTTCCAAAAACATGCCCATCATCATATGGGCTGCCCCCCGAATTTTTAAAAAGGGCCACACAATCCTATTTGTATGTAAACTTTTGAAAATTGAAGAAAGTTTTAAAAAAGCCCTAAAATTTTTTCCTTTTGGGTTCTGGCATTTGTAAAATTTAAAAAAATTTTTTGGTAACCCAAAAATTTGGACCTAAAGGGGTAATTTTTTTATTCTGATTTCATGTCAGATATTGAAAAAAACATGCATTTTGGTGTCATTTTATATATTTTATGTAAACTTAGGGGTTTCAACGGTATCGATTTACCCAATCTATCAATCTACCCTTTTTACTATCTAAAAATGAAAAAAATGCAGCACTTTTAAAATAAAAAATTTTTCACCCGTGGGGCCCCAAGCGAACAGCCCCGACCAAAACCATGAAATCAAAAAAGAGAAAATCCCACCCACCCCCATCCGTTTTAAAATGAAAATCTTGTTTTTTTAATTCATCTAAATCAACCCAAACTACCCTATCATCTATTTTAACCCTATCTATCTATCATCTATCACTGATTAATATATATATATATATAAAAATTATATATATATAATATAATAAATATAAAAAATATATAAAAATTTAAATATAAAAAAGAAAAAAGGACTGCACAACTAAAATAAAGATAAAAACCCCCGGTGCAACAGCACAGACCCACTTCACAGGCCAAAAAATGTAAAACAAAAAAACACTGCCCTCACAAAACGATGAAAAAAATAAAAAAAAACCGGGAATGTGTTTTAAAATTCCTTTCCCAAGGGCGACGTTTTGGTTCCAATGAACCTTTTTTAAATTTTTCTTGAAAATGTATATTTTAAATAAATATATATTAAAAAATTTATATATATATATTAAAAAAATATATATACTAAATAAAAAAATATATATATATATTAATAAAAATATTAAAAATTTTGATCACCCTTAAATTTAAATCTATTAAAAATTTCAGTTTAAATTCCCTTTTCCCATTCAGAACTCTTTTCCCAATCGTAACTTTTCGTACGAGAAATGACCAGCAGGCCATACTTTAAATCCCCCTTTAAATACACAAGTTTCCAGCTGTTAGACATGCTTGTAATATCAGTATGATTTTAAGGAATGAGTTATGCGTTTCCCCCCCAATAAACCTACCCCGTGACCCCAAACCCTTTGGGTCACCAAATGTGTTTTTGAAGCATCAGACCTTTTTAGAACTTTTACCCCCTGAAAAAAGACTGTATGTAAAATACCCACCATATTTTAGTGGAAATTATCCCCACCAAAAAAAGGGATCCAAATTTAATCACAGTAACTATGACGTACTAAACCAACCAGAATAGGGTGGCATTATTTTTGGAAACCCCGAAAAGTTTGCAGCGGGAAAAAATTCTACTTTTTCCCCCTTTTAAAGGATTCTTTACAAATAAAATGTCTTTGAAGCGAAAATATGCGAAAAGATCACCAACACTCAAACTCCATGCAGTAAACTGCTCAAAAAGAGCCAAAAGCATTTTGACTCATCCTGCATTGAACACACAGGTAACACTTTTGGGGTGGAAATGAAGATCGAAACTGTGAGGGTGAAGGAGTTTAGACCCCCCGGGACACCCAAAATAGGGCAGGCAATAGCAAGCAGCACTTAGAGCTCTTATGCTTTGGATTGTGACTGAGACCTCCACTAAGATTCCTTCTTCTTGGCTCACTCTGCTCCTCACCAGCTGTGAGATACATAAAATAAATCACCCACATTCAGCAGATTTTCCTTCTCTTCCTGGGAGATTTGATTCCAACAAAGTAAATAGTTCTCCCTGCAGTGGCTTTACCACCTTTTACTCTTGCATATCCCCCTGGTCCTCTGTGGTACAGCCCCATTTTAAATTTCCCCTTTCCAATTGGGGGCAATATTTTTTGGGGGAGGAAACAAAAAAAGGGTTTGTAACTGTTAAAATTTGCTACATCTGCAGTTTTAATACAATTTCATATTGATATAGCATGTTAGAGTGTGCAGGCAAGAGGCAGGAATAGTATGTGAGATGGAGGAAACCTTGAAGTCAGCAGTGTGAGCCTCTGCTAGAGCTGCTGTGAAATGCAGGGTAAGGGATCTGATGAGGATGTATGCTCCCAGGGCTCCCAGGCAATGTGGCTTTGGGTCCTTTATTAGTAGGGTGAATTTTAAAAAGAAAAGAAGGGCCCCCAGCGGGCACCCCTTTAAATGGAAAAACAATAAAAGAATCCGCAGCGTCCAGCTGAATGCCTTATGTAGGGTTTCTGAAAGGGATTTTTTCTTCAGATTTTTAAGTGCTTTTCCCAAGCAGGGGACATGCACACTAAATTTAACCGACACTTTGCATTTTGTAAAATGACATTACACCTCTTTGCTAAGTTACAACACAAAGCCTACAGGAAGCTAAGTCTTTCCTAATTCATTCCAAGTATTGTAGTTAAAGGGATGCTGTAGATCTCTAGAAAGTGCCTTTTCTCAGGGGGTATGCAAATTTTGCCCTTTATAAAGGAAAAAAGGGGGGGCAAAAGGACATGGGTAAATATCTTCAAAAAATTAAACATGATGAAAATTCGCACTTATAACATGGCTTTTTGAAAAGATCCCTTAGGGGAGAAAATTTCAATTTAAAAAAAGTAAGTCCCTGTGGGAGAGACTGGCAAGGGGCAGGTATCAGGCCCTTTGGGAAACCCTAATATATAGATATGTGTTGTATGTCAGAGTCTGATCTTTTTAAACAAAGGCTTTAAAAAAAGGGGTATTGGGGAAATTCCCGGGTCAATTTAAACAGTGTGGGAAATTTTTATATCCGGGGCCACTTTTCTCATCTACTTTTTCCTTTTATACTGCAAAATGGGGTGCCTTTTGGCTGTGAAAAGCAAATCAAAACAAACATGCCCCCATTTTGATCAAACTTTCAGCAATGGGTTAAGCTGTGTATTCTTACGTGCTGTAAAACATAAGTTTCTAAAACTTTACCCGTCCCATTTAACCCCCACCCGAAGCAAAGTAACCCCTCTATCTATCTACACACATATAAGGGTAAATTATACACGGGAATATATAGTTAAAATATATATATATAAATAAATTTTTATATATAAATATATATAAATATTAAAATATATAAAACATTTGGGGATTTTTGGGGGAACAACACAAAAGCAAAGTTTTCATCCATCCCCCAATTCCTCTGTTTTAGGGTCCTTTTTTCCCTAAAAATTCCCTTTTGCAGATGTATCTAAACAGCATTTTAATTTTTTTTTTGCTCTTTTATATCACATATTAGTAAAGAAGCAGTGGTAAAAAAGGGTTTTCAGCCCATACTAAATAACATAAAAGATTTTGGGGTTTTTCTGGAAATAGAGTCAGATGAATTTAAAAAGCTTAGATGTTCCCCGCCAAAAAGGTACATTTTAGACAGGTAAATTATAACCTGGCCATAGAGATGGATATATTGAATATCTGCTTGTTTCATGGCACCCCGCAATTAAACCCGGGCACAAAAAGGTGACATCGGGCCCGATATTTTTTGTGAACTTAAACATTATTACTTACAAGGAGAAAGATTCTGCAGTGTACAGCACTTTCTCTATACACTTTTTTAAAACTAATTGGTTTTTCCCCGCAGTAAGCAATATTGCCATCTTGTCTTCACGTGGCACAGCACAAAACTTAGTGTTTGTATTCCCTTTGCTCCCTCTATACATTTTGATCACTTTTCAGACACGTTTAATGGCTAATCCGATAAAATGAGCGTTTTATATATCCAAGCTAATACAGTTTATGTACACAGCAACAAATATTCCTAGTCAACGTAGCGTCAGCATGCACCCCCCATAAAGCCCTTATTACCATTCACAACAAGCGCTCTCGATCAGCACTAATGTTGGTACTGTCCAAGGTGCTGATTGCATTCCTAATTAGATTGCATTCTCAAAGTGACCTCTAGGTGTCGCCTCAAGTGTGATTTTAGTTTTTTTTATTCCTGTTTTGCTTATGATGCCACAAATGGAACTTTAAAAAGTTCATCAAAGGCAGATAAAGGACTGAAATAGTTTTAGCATTTCTTCTGCTGTCACACTTCAAGGGATCAGTGCTGTGTAGTGTTAAATAAGCAGGTTCGCTTTACAAAGACTAGAAACGGTGCAGCAGCCTACAGCTGTCAAATAGAAAGAGAAAATAAATGGATAACAGCTCTAATTAAACAGCGGAATGACAGGGAGGAATGCAGAGCATCTATATGTCTTCATGAAAAGACTAACTGCATATTCATGAAACACCTTCCTGTAATATTACACATTATCCATGCACTACATCTTTAAAAGGAGATTTCCTTTGTTCACATAGGATTGCATAGGGACATTTATGGGTAAGATTTTACCAACAAATTACCTGTGACTGTTTATAAACTTACAAAGGTATAGTTAGAAGAAATAGATAACAGCGATGCTTATTTACATAAATAAGAAAGTTTTGACAAGTATTTAATAGGGTTCTGCCGTGGATCCAAGGCTCTGAACTATGTATGTACTCTAAACTGACCTATGAGTAGAGGTTATTCATAGAAGAGGTTATGAATTGTAAAGTACAAGGTCGGCAATGTGGAGCTATTTATGCACCTATGTAAATGATCAATTCTTGCAGAAAACCTTTTAAAATGAATTCTTAATTTCTCTTATGGTGCGCTCCTTCACAATCTAGTCCAGGATAAATTTAAACTAAACAGTGACTTTACAAAGAAAACTACAGATTACCTTAGACCAAATGTAGATGCAAAAAGTACATTAAAATGCTGACGTGCTAACATATTGTTTACTATCATATTAAAATTCCATTTAAAATTTGTTTCTTCTGCAATATGTTCAGCAGTGTCATCCATCAGACATCACTGTACATAATAGCATCACGGCTTTTGTATATGATAGCGTCACAACCGTTCTTCCAGATCTGAACTCTGAAATAATAAGGACTTCAGTCAGATTGTTAAATTCTGGTATTTTGTATAGAAATTAATAACACAAATGAGAACAGAGCTTTAGGCTATTTCTATGCTGAATTTAGCCTACAGGGTATAGAGTAAACAAATCCAGATACCCTTATTACCAGACAGATTTCAAAAATTTGGCATCTGTTTGGGCACTACCCATCAGGAGTTTGCTGGATGGAATAGCACAGAGAACTGTGCTATTCTATAGAACTGGACGCAGGTAAACAATGCTTACTATATAGTATGTATTTTATGTTGAGCCTACACAAATGTATAGCTATGACAGAAAATATTGTATGCAGTGTGAACAGATCCTTACAGTCATGTTAAAAAGTCCATGTAGTATGTAGAACAGTGTCTAAAATCACAAAGGTTCTTATACTGTTCACTCCTCAGGTGGTGTAACTACTGTGCTTGTTTCAGGTACTGTATCTTAGCTGCTGTATTATATCACAAGGCTTTCTATATTTGTAATGTACCACATACCATCCTCCGTACTTATAGAAGTTATGTTGAACATTGTATTACATCATAAGGGTTCCTATACTTTATTATATAGCATTCTCTGTACGTACATAAGTTATGTTGAACATTGTTTTACATCATAAGGGTTACTATACTTGCATTTATTCTATAGCGTCCTCTGTGCTTGTGGCATTTATGTTTGCCATGATTCACATTGATTCTTATATTTTTTTTTCTTCTTACATTTAACCCTATGTTTTTTGCTTTTATGTTAGACATTGTATAAACCCCAAAGGTTCCTATATATTCACTTAGCATTGTCTGTACTTATGGAAGTTATGTTAGACATTGTATCATATCATAAGGGTTTTATACTTGCAATAGGGTCCTCTGTACTTGTGGAATTTTTATTGTCCATATTATAAGTCAAAAGGACCTTATACTTTTTATTCTTCTTACAGTTAACTTCATGCTTTTTGCTTTTACATTAGACACTTTATAAGTCATAGGGGTTTTACACTTTTACTTATTATACAGTGTCTTCTGTGCTTGTAGCCTTTATGTTAGCCATAGTATAAGTCACAATGGTTCTTATAATTTTCTGTCTTCATATAGTATGACCTCTGTGCTTGTAGCTGTTATCTCGGACATTGTATTAAGCCATAAGCATGCTTAAACCCTGTGCTTGTAGCTTTTATATTGGACATTGTATAAGTTACAATGGTGCTTATACTTCCATTCATCATGTAATATCCTCTCTGTTTGTACTATTAATGTTGAACATTGTATTACATCACAAAGGTTCTTATACTTTATATTTATCATACAGTAACCTCTGTTCTTCTGCTATTTTGTTGAACAAGGTATTACATCATAAGGGTTCTTTTACTTTAATTTATCATATAATGTTTCTCTTTGTGGGTTTT
>JAODAL010016515.1:0-80429 GCA_025379985.1 Phyllomedusa bahiana
ATGTTTTTGCCTAAGATGTAGCCCATATCCATTTGACGGGTTTTTTGGATTTTAATTCCAGCTTCTCCATCCCTGTTTGGGTGTAAGAATGAAGGTGTTGTTCCTCTCCCAATAGTACTTTAATGGTCATCGGCGATAATCTATTAATGACTATCGGATATCTTATTGATAATTGCCGATATCGACTATCGACCCAATGACGATAGTCAACGTAATCGCTCATCACTAGTAAGGAGCTATACATCATTGAAGGACCCATGAAGGCCAACATGTACTTTGACATACTGAAGCAGAGCATATTCCCCTCCCCTTAGAAACTGGACCATAGGACGGTATTTCAACATAATAACGACCCCAACACACGTCCAAGATGACCACAGCCTTGCTAAAGAAAATGAGGGTAAAGATGTTGTACTGACCAAGCATGTCTCCACACCTAAACCCTATTTAGCATCTGTGCGGCATCCTCAAATGGAAGGTGGAGGAGCACAAGGTCTCTGACATCCACCAGCTCTGTGAGGTCATCATGGAAGAGTGGAAGAGGATTCCAGTTGCTGCACCCTGTGAAGCTCTAGTGACCTCAATGCCCAAGAGCATTATGGCAGTGCTGGAAAATAATGGTGGCCACACAAACTATTGACACTTTGAGCACAGTTGGCCCATTTTCACTGAGGGGTGTACTCACTTTTGTTGCCAACAGTTTAGACATTGATGGCTGTGTGTGTTATACAAGCTGTACACTAATTACTTTACATTATAAAGAGTCAAATCTACAGTCTTGTCCCATGAAATGATATAATACAATATTTTCAAAAATTTGAGGGGTGTTCTCACTTTTGTGAGATTCTATATATAGTGGCTTGCCCAAAAGAGCATGCTGTATATATTAATGGTGCCACATTATGACTGATGCATCAAGCTGTAACTGGTTAGAGGGAGATTTAGGGGTATTAACTATATACCCTCATCACATGATGTGATGATCAGTTGGGAAAACCAGAACATTAATACATTCCATTAGGCCAATGTAAATGGTAAAAATTCACGCATTGGACATGGACTGAATGAACTACTACATGTGGTAGCTGTTAGAAGTAGGGAAAGTATGAGTACGGGATCAATTTCCTTAAGCACATTCAAACTTAATGACGATCCAAAATTGGACGTTTACTGGATAAGATATAGGGAGTATAAGATATACAAAACATATGGTATGGTAGAATAGGTCGATTTTCTGACATTATTACCAACAAAGGAAGGCTAATATTTAAACTAATGGCAATGCCCCTGAGAAAAGGTGGGGGGATGTAAATGGCACCAGTTGATGGTGGATGCCATGCATATCTTGCCACTCCAAATAATTTTCTAATAACAAGTATGTTTTCTTAACAAATTCATATTACTATTAGGAACCCTTTTGTATTGTCGTATAATTATGTTTTTAAAAAACTAGGTTGTGGATGAGTGACACTATGGGCGAAAAGTCTGGTGTCTTTTGGACCCGAAAACTGGTGCAACCATGTTTGCTATATATTTTCAATTAGACGCACTCTAATATTAGGTGCATTACAAAGTGCCGGCATGCCTTTGTAATGCACCTGAGATTGGGGGGCCTGTTGGAGGTGTGTCGCACTACACATTTATAGCTTTAGTATGGCAAAGCCAAGTGCATTACTGCTGGTACAGGTAGAGCACTAAATCTATGACTCACAGTAGAACAGGTTCAAAGATTCAGGTGCATTCTACATTCCTAATATGCGCAAAAAATGACGCCTGGGTGCCAAAAATCATACATGTCGCCCCATGTGTATAGGACATGAGCAAAGAAGTTTGAAGTAAAAAAAAAATGGTAGGACTGTCCCTTTTGGGGAAGGCACTCAGCTTGGAGATTAGAGGGGACATGTATGAAAACTTTCTAGGTCTAAGAATTTCTTTGTTGCCCAGAGCTCCCCTTTCATTTTTTCAGAGCACTATATGAAATGAAAGGAAAGCTTTGATTTATTGATATGGGCAACAAAGAAAGTCTTAGAGTTAGACAGTTTCCATAAATGTGGCCCCAAGTATCTAAAAGGTTAAGAATAGAGATAGGGTGCTTTCACACAGTGCGTTTTTGATGCGTTTTTTGTGCAGGAAGGCACAGCAATTAATGTTGTACATTGCTGCACAAAAATCGCAGCAAAAATCGTGACAAAAATCACGGTAAAATCACGATTTTAGATGCGATTTTTGCCGTTTTTTTGTGCAGCAATGTACAACATTAATTGTTGTGCCTTCCTGCACAAAAAAACGCATAAAAAATGCATCAAAAACACAATGTGTGAAAGCACCCATAGAAGAGCTAATCGTGGATTAACCACTACTGGATCAGGTGTTTACCATTGCTTAAATCAAAAGTGATTGTTGAGCTATTCTATTGCCCAGAATATTGCTATATTGAGTTGGGAGATATATAGAAGAGTTAGCGCTGGTGTCATTTGTTCTTATGTATAATTGGTAATTAAAGTTTGGGAAGGAAGGCAGAATAATCCCTTGACATTTTTTCAGCAGCTCTCTCTTATGTTGGCGTTTGTGCTTTATAATGTTTACTAAAAATAGGGAGAGTTGAGGCAAATACCTTTACCTATGTCTTTCTTTCTGTGTTGTGTTTTTCTCCAATAACTTTTGTTATCCCATTGTTTTTAACTTTTACTCTTAACAATATTTGAAAGTTAGAGATTAAAAAAAGTGTTTATGAACATATCAGAAATCTAAAAAAAACATAGAAAAGGTAAGAAAAGAGAAAGAAGGGGCAAATTTATTAGTACTCTCATAAACTTAGTGTCATGTCAGAGGAGGTGCAGTGGGCCCTGACTGCAACCCAACCCACTGTCCCTGCCTACTTGGCTTGCTGGCATAAATGGCAGACCCTAACTGGGCAGCAGACCCTATGCTATTAAGTGCAGGGCCATAAGGAGAATGCAAGGTCGATCAGTCCGGATCAGTAACAGTACAGGAAAATCAGGCCAAGACAAAAGAACACCCAGAAACAATCCGGAGACAAATCGAGATCAAGAACAAGCCGAGGTCAGATAATAAGGAACACACAATCTGGAAACACAGGGAAAACATGCAGGGATTACCTTTCAAAGGCAAAGCCAGTTCTGAGGAGGTTTAAATGGTGTGCCCAGACACCACCCCAGCAGCCGATTGGTGCAGTCTCTGGACCCTCCTATTGGCCTGTGTGACACACCCTCTGATCTGAGTAGAAGCAGAGCTGTCACTCCTAGGCTCACACCCAAGGCTTCTCCCAGGGTGTGTCAACAGGCCTGGGGAATTAACCTCTGCAGAGCCTTGCACCTTAGAAGCAGGTACATGAGTCATGACACTTAAGGCCACATGTATGAAAACTGTCTAGGTCTAAAATTCACTTTGTTGCCCATAGCAACAAATCAGAGTGCCCCTTTCGTTTCATATAGTGCTCTGTAAAAATGAGAGAGGCACTCTGATTGGTTGCTATGGGCAACAAAATGAGTTTTAGACCTAGATGGTTTTCATACATGTGGTCCTTAGTGTAAACTTTGACCAGTCTAAAAATATCACAGTCGCTCAGCTGCTAATATATCTGGTGCCTGTTTAGACTGCGTAGTATGAGTTTACACTAACTTATAGTTGGCGTAGCCTGGGCCAATAATTGTTTTACCAATATTTTTTGGTACATGGCATGTCACATTAAATCATGCCCACTTCATGCATAACCATGTCCATTCCCATGAGGCCACACCCTTTCTGTTGGATGCAGAAGTGTCCAAAACTGACTAAAATACATTAAAAATTGTGGGGTGAAGTATGCATGCAAGTATTTTGGTGCAAATCATGCCAGAATTGGCAGTTACCATTGTAAATGTGCCTACTATGTTTTTTAAAGATGGTTTAAAGGTGTTAAAAAGGATCTAATTTTGTCCCTAGAATACTGGGGAGGGTAAGAGAAAAAGGAAAAGTTTGTGAACTTGCGGGCAGGAGTTATTTCTGAGAGGATCGAGAAGCAGAGGACAGAGGAAAAGAGGTGCAGGGTTGTCTAATAGCAAGACAACTTGGGCTAATTACCTGGTTTCCCAACTGTAGTGAGAAACCGGGGATCATTACTGTTGTGAGCTTATCGAGTGTAAAAAGACATGAGTAGGTGAGGTGTGGACAGAATGGGACACTCTCATCTAACAGGTGCCTTGCCAATGAATGTGTCAAAGAAGAGGGACAGAGGGACAGTCTTCAGAGAGTCAAGGGTGACTTGTTCTGAGACTAAACACAAGAACTTGTTTTCATACAATCTATTTAAGTAACCCTGTTTGAACGACATCCCTGGTTGTGCCTGTAGTTTACTGATTGCCTGTATCTTTTGATTAAGTACACCTCTCTGATTGTTCAACTTGTAAATTAGTATTCCTTCTTTTTCGAAAGGTGCTCATACACCTTGTATAGATGTTATGCTGAACAAGCTTGTTTGCTCAACAGCTTTTCCTTTCAACTTCCCCATTCCATATACATTGCTCAGTTTTGCCAAGTATACATGTGTCATAGTGAAGAAAGAATAAGCTGCTCCTAGACACCTCTTACTGTGGGTTATCCTCATTAAAAATAAATTATACCTTACCATTGTTCTCTCGACATCTTCCCCTATACACATTAGATACAGTGGGGAAAATAACTATTTGATAAACTGGCAATTTTGCAAGTTTTCCCACCTACAAAAAATAGGGAGGTCTGTAATTTTTATCATAGGTACACTTCCACTATGAGAGACAGAATCTAAAAAAAAATCACATTGTATGATTTTAAAATAATTAGTTTGCATTTTGTTGCATGAAGTAAGTATTTGATCACCTATCTATCAGCAAGAATTCTGGCTCTCAAAGAGCTGTTAGTTTTTCTTTAAGAAGCTCCCCTACTCTTCACTTATTACCTATATTAATTCCACCTGTTGGAACATGTTACCTGTATGAAAGACACATGTCCACACACTCAATCTATCACACTCCAAACTCTCCACCATGGCCAAGACCAAAGAGCTGTCTAAGGACACCAGGGAAAATTGTAGAACTGCACAAGGCTGGGATGGGCTACAGGACAATAGGCAAGCAGTTTGGTAAGAAAGCAATGACACAAGATGACTTTCAATCTTCCGCGGTCTGGAGCTCCATGCAAGATCTTGCCTCGCGGTATAAGGATGATTCTGAGAATGGTGAGGAATCAGTCCAGTACTACATGAGAGGACCTGGTTATTGACCTGAATAGAGCTGGAACCACAGTCTCACAGATTAACATTAGTAACACACTATATTGTCATGGATTAAAATCCTGCAGGGCTTGCAAGGTCCCCCTGCTCACGTCAGCATATGTCCAGGCCCATTTAAAGTTTGCCAGTGACCATGTGGAAGAACCAGAGGAGACATGGGAGGTCATATGGTCAGATGAAACCAAAATGTAACTTTTTGGCATCAACTCCATGCAACGTGTTTGGAGGAAGAAGAAGGATGAGTACAACCCCAAAAACACAGTCCCAACTGTGAAGCATGGGTGTGGTAACATCATATTTTGGGGGTGCTTTTCTACAAAGGGGACAGGACGACTGAACCATAATGAATGGATGATGGATGGGGCCGTATATTCCAAAATTTTGGCCACACAAACTCCTTCCCTCAGCATGACAATGACCTGAAACACACATCCAGAGTGGCTCCTTAAGAAGCATTTCAAGGTCTTGGAGTGGCATAGCCAGTCTCCAGACCTGAACTCAATCAAAAATCTTTGGAGTAAACTGGAACTCAATGTAGCCCAGTGACAGCCCCGAAACCTGAAAGAACTGGAGAAGATCTGTATGGAGGAGTGGGCCAAAATCCCTGTCACAGTGTGTGTACACATGAAAAGAACTACAGGAAAATCTAACCTCTGTAATTGCAAACAAAGGATTCAGTTAAGTTCTGTTTTTCTATTGTATTAAATATTTATTTCATGCAATAAAATGCTAATTAATTATTTAAAAATCATGCAATGTGATTTTCTGGATTTTCTTTTTACATTCTGTCTCCATGCAGCCAATCAGCAGCCATTCAGTTTCTGTGATGTCACAGCCCTATAAGTAGGCCAGCCATTTTACATTCTGCCACTTGCCACTGTGTCTCTTATGTACACCGATCTCTCTGCAGCAGCACTAGATTACACTCTGTGCTAAATACTTCCGATTTTATAGTTACTGGGGTGAAATACCTTTCAACTACACAGTGTGTGTGTGTCATATACACATATGTTCCTGAACCAGCGTTTTTTTATTTTGGGATATTGCTTTGAAATACAGTGTGTGTATTTCTTACATACACACATCTCCATTACAGTCAGTTCAGTCTTTTGGGATATAGCTCTCTGTGCCAAATAGTTACTTTCTTCACTTATTGTGGTGATTCACGACAATAAGTGAAAAATTAATTCTTTGGCACAGAGAACAATATCCCAAAATAATAACCTGCCTGTAATGGAAATGTGTGTATATGACAAATAAGCTGTATTTCAAAAGTGTTTCGCCTTATAAGTGAAAAAAGTAACTCTTTGGCGCAGAGAACAATATCCCAAAATAATAACCTGCTTGTAATGGAGATGTGTGTATGTGAGAAATACACACTAGATAGTTCACCACTGCCCGCTGCATGCTTATTTGCCTGGGTAGTGACTGCCGAATAGTCACCATCTGGCAGTGGGATGACTTCTGGCTCTCAACCCTCTTGGAACCTTGCTACCAGTCTAAAATGGGGGCCTTTTTTCACCTGCTGAGAGGCAGGACAAACTCAAGTATTATATGTACTATGTAGTCAGCTGGCCGCTGTCTATCTGCGCCATCATCCATCCTCTCACAGGTCTGACCGAGGGGTTCATCAGCACTCACATACCACTGAAACGACTGCTGTGGGGACGGGGAGGGGAGGTAGAAGCAGCACCAGCTCTATCAGTAGCGACCTTATTCTGGATTTGTTGATGAGCAGCTTTCTTCACACGCCTAGTGAGGAAGGTACTCACCAGCAGCACAGAACCTGGAGCAGACCGTGAACCAACAGGTGGTGGCCTATTTGGACAGCACCCTGCCACCCCACATTGAAGGTCTGCTAGACTACTGGGCAGCCAAACTGGATTTGTGGCCGCAATTTGCTGAATTTGCACTGGAGGAACTGTCCTGCTCGGCCAGTAGTGTGGCATCAGAGCTGGTGTTCAGTGCGACGGGAGCCATAGTTACTCCAAAGAGAACTCACTTGTCCCCCCAAATGTGGAAGAGATCACCTTTGTCAAGATGAATCAGGCGTGGATTCAGCCAGGATTTCACACACCCCAAAGCCTGATTGCATCAGATTTTGATAAGCTATGCGCCTCACCAAAATTTGACCCAAATGAGTCTGGATTCTTCTGGCTACCTGCCTCAGCTTTATTCTGATGATGCCACCCGCCTGATCCCTCACATCTGCTGCCAGCTGCTCCTTCTACCACCCACCATCTTTACCAGGGACTGGTATTGCCACTCACCTCCCCACTCTTCACTGGGCCATTATGTAGCCATTTGTGCTGCTGCCACCACCTCACCATTAGTCTCTTCAATGCTGCTGCTGCTGCTGTCACCTCCAGGCTATGTCACCATGTCACTCTCTCACTTGATGCTGCTGCTACCTCCTCATTATTTCACCTAGCTGCCACCACCTCAGAGTTATGTCATTGTGCCACTCTCCGGCCTGATGCTGCTGTTGCTACCGCAACCTCCACACTGTGTGTAATCGGCCTTTGTCGAAAATTCCAATCTGTTTTTCCCTTTTACTCATGCTGCTGCCACTTCCACAATCTGTTATTGTGCCACTCTCTGGCCTCTCATGCTGTTGCCACCTCCACAATCTGTCATTGTGCCACTCTGTGGCCTACTCATGTTGCCACCACCTCCACACTCTGTCAAATGTGCCACTCTTGTGACCTACTTTTTGCTGTTGCCAACTGACATCTCTCATTCAACCACCCTGTGGTTTCTAATGCTGTTTCCACCTCCACCACTCTGTGACGTTGCCCACTATATTTTTTTTTCCCCTTCTTTTATCTGTCAAAAAGGAATGAAAAGGACACCGATTGTGTCTTCGGGAAACCGTTTAAAGGGCCCGTATGACATGGTCCTTTGTTTACATCAGGATTGTCTGAGGATTAGGTAGCCAAAAGCAGGCATGGATACAAAACACAGACGACATGCACATATACCATTTACTCATCATCTCTGTTTTGGATAAACTCCTGTTTCTTTTTGGCTTTAGCAATACTGATGGATTATTGACCCAGTGAAAGCGGACACTGATGGATCAAGGAAGGGCAAATGATCAGTGACATCAACGCAAAATTACTGCCGACACCCTCTCCACTCTTTCGGGGGGAGGGCTATACATGTATCAGCGTTTAACAGAACAGATTCTGTTATAATCTGTGGAATCATCTGATGATGGTGTAAAAAGGATGCCTTCTTTGACGCTATAGTGGGATCTTGGCCCTCTCGTCCGTTCTTTCTAGCTGAGGCTGACATTACCCAGTCAGGCTGCGTTCCAACTTCAGTTATTTGGTCAGTTTTGACCCCATAACTGCCCAGATAAGTGAAGTATGAAGCGATTCTAAGAGTGGCACCTGTCATCTGCATGTCATACTAAACCACAGTATTGTTTCAATATCAAAACACACTACCTATACAAATGTCTGCATGGCACAATGTTCAACAACACCATACAGGATCTCTGCAGCCAGGAAATAGCTGTTTTTTAATGCGATTCATCATGAATAATTTCAGAACGAAACTAATTTTTGGGAAAAATTCAGCGAAACGGCTGAATCGAATTTTTAAGAAATTCGCTCATCTTTAAAAATCATCCTACTGTAGGTTTGGCTAATGTGTATGGCCACTTTAACTCTACTAGACATTTTGGTAGAAGCAACTGCATAATGGAGAGATAAATATAAAATGCAATACTTAGCAATGGCTAGTTTTACTATTTTTAAGTCACATTATATATTAAAAAATTTTAAAAAATGTTGTGCTTTTCTTTTCAGCATTACAGAAGCAAAAAGCAAAAATAAGATCAAAACAAAACACAATGTGATATATAAACCATATATATTTTTAAGTCAGGCAAGCTATTATAATCACAAGCAGCAATAATAAAGCTCGGCAGAACCCATGCAGAGTGAAACAGAATTATTCCAGTGAAACACAAAAGCATCAAATACTGTACCTAGGAGTTTTGGGACTGCAGGTGTATAGTTGTACAAAACTGTGTCTCTTAAGCACTCTTACTACTGCTTTGTACAGCCTGTAATGCAACTGAAGTAGCATTTGTTTCATAGAAAATACGGGCATAAATCGTCCAATAACTCTTAAAGTAAAAAAAATAAAATAAAAAATAATGTGTTGTTACCCAACACAGTAACTGCTTTGATCTTCTTTTTTCCTGCAGTAATTATGCCCTACGATGAGTGTAATTAAGGCTGCTAGAAAAAGGTTAAGGTTGTGCTGTTTCCTCATAATACCCTATAATTTAAAATAATGGGATTTAATTTAAGGGGATACACAGAAATTGCGAGACCTTTTAGAGAATGAAATGATTGATATACTTTTCATCTATAAATTACTATTGTACAGCTAAAATAGCTATCTTGGTTCGAGATGATAAAAGTAAATTCATCTTAAGTAAAAAATATTTCCATATACTAAATTGCATTGATGCTTTCCATCCAATTTTTGTGGCAGTTGTTGAGCTAAGAAAATACATAAGGAGGACTTATATTTCTTTATTCTGCTGGATGAACTTTTTGGCTCAAAAAGCTGCACCAATGTAATCTAATTTTTCCAGAAAATATTGGACATCTTTTACTAATGTGGTTGTAGAAAAGTGACTTCAAATGTGCCAAAAAGTAGTGCATCTTTGGCACAGCATGTCCAGGAGGCACTTATTATGGGCTTAAGACACTTTCTCCAAATTGCTCGATAGGTGAGCGTGGCTTTACTAAAATTGGGTGTGGCCTCACTGGAAAGACGGTGTGGTTACTATGTGGCATGCTGCACCAGAATCTGTGCAAAAAAAAATGCGGCAAAAATTTTAGCATAGAAAGCAAGCAAAAATACAAAGAGGTCTAAAAATTGAGACAAATCTAAAGCTGTACTAATTTATCAGGCAGCATGAGTCATTGTGATAAACCTGGAGAATTGTAATACTGCCTTCATTAGACAGCGATAGTAAATGAGGGCCATCGAGTATAAAACCACCCTTAGCCTATGCCACACACTTTCTGTGTCATTGTTACCTGCATGTTTATTTTTCTTAGTAGATGTTAGTTTTAAGTCAACAGGGAACTAGAAAACCCACTAGATAGATTGCTATTTTCACTATGGGTGTTTTTTGGGGAAATGTCACTGTAGCTTTGGCCCAAAAAAAACTACACCCAAAACAAACCAAAAGTAAGAAGAAAGAATTATCTGTAGTGCATTTTATATCTTTCTATTGGCTTATAGCTAACATTTAGCTGCAGTGTTTTTCTGCAAATGAAGTAGGTAAAAAAGTAATAATAATACTCTTCAATGGTCCAACATATTCTGCAGCACTTAACAATGCAGAGGGTACTTGTACAGATACAAATGAACAATACATAGTAATAATGCTATTAGCAGATCAAAAATGAAGTGTGGGGGTTGTGTGCATAAGAGCTTACCATCTTTTTGCAGATAAGGGTCAAACAAAAGATAAGAAGTGCTTAAAGGGAATGTGTCATCAAAAATGACTTATTGTTTAACTCACATTTTTATGTTAAACACATTTTTAGGAATTTTTGGTTATGCTTTTTTAAATTTTCCATATCACTTTCAATATTTTTTTAATAATTCTTAAGTCCTTCAGTTTTCACTTTGGCCACTAAGCCAAATAATCGTCTGATACTTCCTGCTCTGTTTTGAGAGCTTTTCAGCAGTGTGCTCATTATCAGTAAAAGCAGGGTCAAACTGAAAGGAGACACCAATATGTACAGATAACACAGAATCCACCAGTCACAAGAGGAGATGTCACAGCTCCCCCTCTCTCCTCCCTTCACAGTGAAAACTCTCCTATAGACGTCTAAGGGACGAATGCTGTCTTAAATTCCTGATTTCATGAAGCTGGTTGGTAAAGTATCTCTCTGACTGCTGTTAAAGCAGTGCAATGCAGAGAAGGTCTTCCCCTCAATTCACATACATAGAACGGCCGATTTGCGAAATCTACAACCAGGAAATAAAAACGACTGAGAGGAAAATAATATGGATCAGGGTCTTGATTTAATAAGTAAAAAAAAAAAATTGGCAACAGATTCCCTTTAAATTGTACAATGGCCCAGTCATCTTCTATAAATATAAGTTAGCACATATAAGAACCTGCCACTCATTCAGTACATGTTTATATAGATTGGTGTATATAAGTGAATGGAGTGTCAGGAATGTGGTTGACTAAAGATGAGGGTCTTAAGAGGCAGAAGAACTTATTATGGATGGCCGAACACCTGCCTAAAAAGTTATATTTTTAGAGCACACTTAAAACTATAAATGTTGTAAACAAATCTAATTGTACAAGGCAGCAAATTTCAGAGAATTGGTGCAGCACTTGTAAAGTCTTAGAGGCAAGAATAAGAGGTTTAGATGAAAAAGGAATTTAGTCTAAGATCTTCGGCATAATGTAAAGTCTATATAATGTGATAGACTGTGATGATGGTGTAAATGCCGAGAGCGTGTAAAGCATGTGATTTAAGCATCAAAATACATGTCAACGATCATCATATAACCCAGCCTATATCTACAAGAAAGTCCACAGTGGCAAATTCATAAAAAATCTGTATGAAATAATACAATAAAAAAAATCTATGTAAAATGTGGAAAGAGAGCCTGCAATAAAATCTGCAGCAGTAGGTGTACTTGTGAATTTTATTATGGATTTTTAATAAGTGACAAATTGATATGCTGATGATCCACACTGAAGGTCAATTTCATGCAGAAAAATCCACAATATTTATTCCTGAGCTTATCGACCTAGCTGTAATCCACATAAACTATCCAGCACAAACTTGTCCCATGTACATTTAAGGTATGTCCACACAATGTAATTTTACGCTTTTTTAGGAGTGTATGTTGCACTGAAATAAGCCCCAAAATAAGCTCCCAAAAATATTCTATGCAACTTTCATTGATTCCAAAGTAAAATATGCACCGTCATTCACACATGTATTTTACAAACGTGACACTTATTTGAGACAATTTCACTCGCTTAAAGTGTTTCGTCAATTCTTGAGGTGTTTATGTAAGTAATATCTCCATTGAAACAATGTTAGAGTGTATTTTTAACGCATAAACACTTCAAAATATGACCCATAACTAGAGATGGGCGAATTGATTCTAACAAGGGGAAATTATTTTAGAATTTAGGAAAAACTTCGATTGGGAACGAAGTTAATTTTGGGTACTTTCGCATAAGAAGGTGCTTTTGATTGAAAAATGGCGGGGACAATGCTTAACAGGGGGCAAAAAAAATTTGGGGAAGGAAAAAGAGCATAGCCTGCATGCATGTGCAAGTGAACCAATCAGAGACCGGGGGATTCTTGCTCACCGCACTAATAAGTCCAGGCGCGACCCCCGGGAGCTAACCCTTTTACTGACTGAGTAGGGAAGTGCGCCGCGGCGCTTAATTAAGCTGATCAAAAACTCATTTTTAAAACAGCGTTTTTTTGGGGGTTGTCACACTTGTCTCAGAGACTGCTTCTCTTAACGTCTATTTCTGATTTTGTGGGGTATTGGATCTGAAGTCCAGTGTGCGTCCAATCCAGCTGCATATACATTTTAATGCTATCTGCTCACAGCACATTGAATATCCAAGGTGATCTAAGCCTTTCCTGTTGTATTCATTTAAAGAAACAGCGTTTTTACAATACAAATACCACTTCATTTTTGGCTGCTAAAATTTCTTTTTGGCAATTTAACATCCAGGGGATAATTAAGCGTTGTTCCTGCCTGGTGGTACTAAAAGAAACCGTCTTTTTCACCGGCAAAAAAAATACATTTTTCCTGTAGCAAAATTTTCACAAGCGAGGTTTAATTACAAGTTTTTCTCATTGTTGTGAAAGCGTATGATACACGCCATTGTAACACCTACAAGCTGGTAGTTTTTGCTGCTCACTTCCTTTGCGAAATTTACATCCAGGGGTTAATTAAGTGTTTTTTCTGCTTTGTGGTGACTGAAATAAACCGTCTTTTTCACAGCCAAAAAAAGACATTTTGCCTGTAGCATAATTCACAAACCGAAGGTTAATTACAAATTTTAACTTCTGTGTACCGTAAAATACACGCATTGTAACATGCTACAAAGCGGGTAGTTTTTGGCTGCTCAATTCTTTTGCGCAATTTACATCCAGGGTTAATTAAGCTTGTTCTTGCTGTTGTGGTGACTAAAATAAACCATCTTTTTCACCGGCAAAAAAGACATTTTTCCGTAGCAAAAATCACAAGCGAAAGGTTAATTACAACTTTTTCTCTTGTTGTGTAGCTTTAAAATACATGCCATTGAAACCCCGCTACAAAGCTAGTAGTTTTTGGCTGCTCAAAAACTTTTGCCAATTTACATCCAAGGGTTAACTAAAATATTTTTCTGCAGTTGTACTTAGTAAAAGAAACGTTCTTTTTCACCGCCAAAGAAGCAATTTTTGCCCGTAGCATAAAACATATCCGAAGGTTAATTAAGCCTGTTTGTGCTTTTACATTCAGTAAAATACAGTTTTTAAACGACACATACAAGTAAATTTTTCCTGGCCATTTGTGGAGCACAATTTATATCCAAGGGTACCCAAAGCTTTTTACTGGTTTTCTTTTGGAACAAATACAGGTGTTATTTATCATATACCGATTTCTTCATCAAACAGGTCTGTACATTTAGAACAAACAGTATGTCAGACAGAGAGGGGGCAGGCCTTCACCTGCAGTGGCAGAGCACAAACTTTCCGGACAGGCCCCAGGTCGCAGCACAGAAAGGGGGACGCCCAAAGGCGGGGGTCACTGGGTGAGCCAAACTGCCGCTGAAACTACGGCCTGTGTTGTTCAGAAACCCCAATGGTTCTTGTTTGGTTGACTGGGGTCTCCACTTCCTCCCAATGAAACTGAAACCCCAGCCAAAAGTGGGTGGAACTCAAAAACACAACCCTTATTTTTCAGGGCCCGGACGGGTCAGCGGCCCTCACCTGCCCTAAACCCGCCTCTGTCCCACCCGGTTCCTCACCCAAAGATCTACTATGGGTCGGGGCTCAGCCCCCAAATACGGGGAAAATGAACAATTTGAGGAGGGCAGTCACAGCTACTTGGCAAAAAAAAAAATGGGGCCCAATCCCCTGCTTTTTGCAGCAGACGAAAAGAAAAGTGTTGAAGTGGCATGGGAGGTCATGTTGTGGGGTCACCTCTCATACCAAGACCGATAAAGGGGACAGCAATAAACGATGAAACAAAAATAGATGATGATGTAGCCGCCCCCACGGGGAGCCGGTGGGGCAAGGGTGTTCATCTCGTCAGAAAAGGGCGTCAGCTTGCCTCAGGCAGGGGCGCAGCCCAACAAGTTCGTTGTGGGCCGTGAGTCAGCGGGATGCGCAGTGTGAGGGGACCAAGCGCCACGGGTAAAAAACCCGCTTCGCATTCCAAAAAGTAGGGCACGGGGCTCACGAGGCAGAGGGGGCATAGTCCCCAGTGGGGGCGTTGGCGGTAAAACACTACTCGGCCGGGGGCATTCTTTGCTAAGACACCGGAGGACCGAATATGGGTATATGTAGAATCTGTAGGCAAAAGTGAAGCGGGGCCAGGGGTAAATTTTGGGCCCCCACGGCCCTGCGTCAACACATACGCGTCACCACCCCCTTTGCCTGGGAAAAAACGGGGCTCAGATGTGGTGGCCATCCTGCCACCGAGCAACACAGCAGCATGCCCAGGGCACCTGCCATTGAAAGCCAGTAAAGGGCTCCACCCCCTCTGCAGAAGGAGTGTTTTCTCTTTGACATCACCCCGGGTCCAGATGCCCTGCCCTTGCTACTCATGGCGCCAACCTTTCAGCAGACGATTGCAAAAACAACAATATGCTCCAACCATCCTAAGTGCAAAAAGCTACCATGCCCTTTCCAATTTTTGGTACTGCAGTCCCTCCCTTTCCAAAGGGTGGCCCTTTTGCACCGTTAGAGAATTAAAATGGCTTGTGCCGGCCAGAGGAGAGCCCAAGCCTATTTCTTTTCCAAAAAGGCATACCACACTTCATAAATATGAAACAGAAGGGGGCCAGTCCTTGAGCTTATCGATATTCCAAGGTGCACGGGAGTGCGGATGGGCTGGGGCTGTAACACGGTCAGGGCCACTACTGTCCCCTTTCGGGCCCCCTGGGGGATGTGCTTTCTGCCCAGGCACACCAACAACTTTTACAGAAATGCCGCTTTTTTCCTCCACGTTTCAAACTGCGGGCCCCCGCCAATTCCGCCTCCTCCCCTTCACCACCACCACCACCACCTCCACAATACTGCTCCATCATACCAAAAATTAGGCACAGCGGGGTCATGTAGTTCTAAAACCCGGGGTTTGCCTCGGGGGAGTGAAGTCACACAGGGGAGAAACTGCCTGCGTCATGCAGCAAGAAACATGTTGGCTTTCCCCGCGCCCAACGCAAAACGGGAAACCCGGGGAAAGGCAAAAGGGAAAACATGGTGCCCCGCTCACTGAGGAGGGATGGTCCATGCCCCTGCATGGTGCATTGTTCAATTGGTTGTGAAAAGGTTTTCCCGAAGCTTCCACCGATCTTCAGAAGATTCTGAAAATGGCCAGGAAACTGTCACACTTCATCAATTTTCCCACAAAGCCCGAACGGCCTCCCCAACACACCCCTCATAGCAATTTTTTTACCCTTTAAATTCCCCAGCCTGCACATGTTGGACCGACTGTATGAACAGAGAAGGCCATAACTTTTTTTTATGATCCCCGGGCGGGGTACTCCCCCGTGTAACTTTGATGTCCCATGGCACTCATGCGTGACACCTGCCGTTTGTTGAGGGCCCTCGAGGAGGAACGTTTATGTCATCGCCAGGACTACGGATAAAAAACTCATTTCCCCTGCTTCATGTCCTGGAACAGATCAAAAATCTGTCTGGGGAGGGACTGGAGACTGGCGACTACACCCGCGGCCAATGAGTCCCGGGGGGACTGAAATGAGGGGGAGGGGGATGAGGGCTTGGAGCAGAAGCATGTCTGGTGAAATGATGGATTTTTTTTTCCCAGGTACAAAAGGAGGTGAAGGAGCAGCTTGGGGGGGAAGGAGAGAGGGAAAACGAGGGAGATACCCCAAGACCGTGGCAGTATACGTGGAGATGGGATAAGGGACCCCCCGGGGTCACTTGTTCAATGGGCCC
Source organism: Phyllomedusa bahiana (assembly GCA_025379985.1). Taxonomy (NCBI): domain Eukaryota; kingdom Metazoa; phylum Chordata; class Amphibia; order Anura; family Hylidae; genus Phyllomedusa; species Phyllomedusa bahiana. The sequence goes on from JAODAL010016515.1 coordinate 16,468, forward strand.
GCACAGCTGATTTGCCTGCTGCCATCACCTCCCACTGTTCATTTGCCACTCTTGGCCTACTACTGTTTTGCCACCCCCAGAAGTCATTTTCACTGCCCGACCCATGCGCTGCGCCTTTACCTCCACACTGTGCATTGGCCACCCTGTGGCCCGCTCCTTTTTTTTTTTACCTCCAGAGTGCATTTTGCCCCTGCCTGACCTCATGCGCTACGCCGTCCCTCCACACTGTGTCATTGTCCCCACTCTCTGCCTCATGTGCTAAGGGTGTGACCTCCACTCTCTGCATTGTGCCACGTTTTGCCCCAACCCTCCAAATGCAAATGTGCCACTCTCTGACCTCATGCTGCTGCTGCCCCGGGCACCTCCCCTGTTTCATTTTTCCACCTGGGCCAAATACTGTTTTTCCACCCCAAATGTCATTGGCCACGCCTGACCTCAGCTACGCTGCCGTGCCCCCCACACGTTTTCATTGTGCCCCTGTCTGACCTTATGCTGCGCTGCCGAACCTCCACACTGTATCATTTTGCCATCTGTGGCCTCTCCTGTTTTTTTCCCCTCCAGAATGTCAAATTTTGCCCCTCTCTACCCCATGCAGCTGTGGGTGCTGCTGTCACCCTCCACACCTGTTTTCAAAGTTTTCCACCGGCTCTCAGCTTTTTTTTTTCAGCTTTCGCTGGCATGACTTTATCAGGGGTCATTCCCCCTGAGTTTTTTGGGCATTTTGCCCCCTTAAGTGCCCAGGAGTTTTTATAGTGAAGCGATTTTAAGACCGGGAGTCATCGCGTGTCATACAAAACACAACATTTAAAGAAGACCAAACCCAACCCCTCTGCATATTTAAGCATGGAACAACGTTCTACAGCACCCTGCAGGCTCTGTGCAGCCTGAAAATAGCTGTTTTTTAACGCGATTTGTCCCGAAGTAATTTGGACCGAATTTATTTTTGTTGGGAAATTCGGCAAAGTGACCGAACCGAATTTTTGAGAAATTCTCCCATCTCTACCCATAACGTTAAAAATACACTTCAATATACACCTCTAATCAGGTGTATTTTAAAGCGTAAATTTACACTTCAGAATTACGTTGTGTGAACATACCCTTACTTTTACAGTTAAATTTTCTGTACAGAACAATGAAATATTCCCAATTTACCTACCATAATAAATTATGAACAAAAGACTATTTGTTTTCTTTGCAATAAGAAAAGTCAAAAGTTCACAGTGTGGATTTTATAATAAAAGATGACATTGAGAAAAGGAACAATCTTGCTAAAAAGCTGCAAAAGCCCTGAAGAGATCTATCTGATTTATGCCCCCACTGAGGGTTTGTGCTAGAGAGATTATTGCTAAGGATGCTTTTAATGTTGGTGATAAAGTATCGTACATATGTTCTGTATGCAGATATCTGTAGGATGTATTTACATATTCTCAAAGTTCGACCTCATTTGGAAGATTATGAATATGAAGCCCTATCTTTTTAAACCCCTCATCGATGACTTATAAAGTGTACTTTTCTAGTCATTTTAAAGTTCTTTTTTTTAAATCAGCCACTTTTTACTAAACTCGCTTCATATAATCTGATTTCTAAAAACAGACAAAGCAAATACAAAGTTTCCTATCTTATTCAGAAGGAGGAATCTGTTTAGAAACTTGATGCATCTCTGGTGTATCCACAACATTTTGGGCTTCTGATTCAACCCTCTTTTGTTTGATCTAATTATATGTGTTATTTGCTGTCTATGACCTTATTAGTTGATTGGGGTGCAGTCATTGCTTAACAATCAATTTTCAAGTATGTTAGAGGATTTTATCAATTATCAGTTATCCTATACTGTTCCTGAGACTTTAGTTATAGCCCAGGAAATCACTTTCAGCTCTATAAATTCTTATTCTTATGCAATACATAATCTAATAGTTATACCAATCACTCAATTCAGAATCCAATTACTTGATTCCGCAGGAACAGAATATGTGTCTAAGATCTGCATTATCAGGGCACATTGGACATTTATAATCCTCTTTCAGCCACATTCTTCTTGGATAGGTGGCATAGCTTCCTCCACCCCACTAATATGGCTTTCCTCAGAAGTTGTTCCTATCTCAATTTTCTGCAATTCATGACTTTATGAGATGTCCTTCCTTATGCCATAAAGTTGGCAAGTAGATTTAGTTATGAATCACATTGGCTAATTGCCACAAAACCATGTGCCAGAGTAAGTTCAGCTTGGCCTAAAAATGGCCTAGTTTCTCAAGTCCTTGGGGAGGAAGATTGGTCCATCACCCCATCATTGTTATTTTCTATCAAGTCATGGTGCTGAGCCATAAAGCAAGAGCTGTAGGAGGAATCTGTTCAGAATCTTGATGTGTCTCTGGTGTATCTGCAACATTTTAGGCTTCTGATTCCCTATTTGTTTGGTGTTATTTTTATGTGTTATGCATGAGTTCTTTTAAACATAGAAAAATGTTTCATATAAAATAGAAAAGGAACCAATTTTCAGCTCAATGGCTTAGTCCATATTTATTGTAATATCAAAACAACTTAACCCACGTATACTGTATCCAACATGGAATAGGAAATCTTCAGGAATGCATGTAAATGGTAACAATTTACCTGAACTGTAGCGCTGCAAACACAGTAGTTAGGAGCTGCTCGGACAACCGGATGTGCACCTTAGATGCAACTTTTTTAGAATCTCCGCCATCTTTGTCCTCTTTGTGTGTTACGTTTTTTTTATATTACAATAAATATGGACTAAGCCATTAAGTTGAAAATTGGTTACTTTTCTATTTTATATGAAGCATAAGGCAACACGGGGAATAGGAAACCCGGATAAGGAACCGTGGCATGACATGCACCTATGTTTATGTAGCGGTAAAATGTATTAAAATCATAGAAAAAAGGTGTCAACTTCCATTAAAAGCCGAACATGAAACACAGGGGCAATACCCCCCAACATGTTGCAAGGCAAACAAGTTTGCCTGAAACGCATTGGAGATTATTGCACCCTGTGTTTCATATTCTACTTTTATGGATATACAATAAATGTACTTATAATTGAAACTGGTACAGTTTTCTAAGTTTGAGTACTTTGCAAGTTGTTACTAGGTACCATGCTTCCCATTTTTTAGGTGAGATGAATATTGCTTGTTTTCTGAGCCCCTTCAATCATCCTCTTTACTGCTGCAGACAGGTATCTCAATAACAACAGGTACATAAGTATTACAAATGAGAACAAAGATATATGGCAGAAGAGCACATAAAAAAGCTTTCAATATGAAGATAAACAAGAAGCTATAAAAACAAACAATTAGGTGCCGAATCCTAAAAAGTTTATGCCTAGTAAATTAACCTCTTTTGTTTGAATCATATTCCTGCAGAATTGAAACACAAGGGCATTTAGCTAAAATGCTTCAAAACAGGTGGTACTTTTATAATACGGAGGGAGTGAGGAGGTAAAGCTGGTAGGTGTTGCTGAAACAGTACTCAAAACATAGTATCTTTGCAGTATTTTTCAAACAAAATATTTGTGAGTACAGTGGAAACCTTAGAACCTAGGTAGCAAATTTCTCTAAGACATAATAGTGACCATAAAGGAATGGCATGGTGAAATTGCTCTTCTCCAGGCAGGTGCTCCTCTTGGAGCGTAAGAATATTTTAGAGTGGATATAAGGAAGGCTTAGGCCACCATCCCTCTCTTTTTTCTTTTCTATACTGTGGATAATGTACTTGCACAGCAGGTAAAGAAAACCACATCAGATTTGAATGAGGTAATGGAAATATGAAAACTTAAATGTCTCTGGATAGTGCTTTGCTCCTTTGAACAATTAAAGGGGTTTTGCCACGATGTAATGTTGACATGGGATCCTCCAAAATGGGTATTTAATCACTTTTCTAAATATATGTGATTTAAAAAATTGCAGCCTGAGAGAGCTACAGGCTGCCTTACCTGCCCTTAGTTACTTAACAGCTTGCATTAGATATGACCAGGCAGAGTGAAAAGAGCTGCTAGCCGGGCTTGCGCAGAGCACACTTCTTATCTGATGAGAGGGAGCTGAAGAAGCTTTAAAGGCACCAGGTAGAAATATGTTGTGTTTTGTATACAGAATCCACTAGTTGTAGTGTGATTATCTGAGTAGATCCCTGCTTTATCTGATGACAGGGAACATGAAGGAGCTTTCAAGAGGCTGAAGGAGAAAGCTGTTGTCTTTTGAATACAGAATCCACTAGTTGTAGTTTTGATTATTTGAGTGAACATTTCACACAATCCCTTATGCATGGCTCTGTGCTCTGGCTGGCTGTCTCTCTCTCTCTCAGCTCAGCATTGCTTTGTTTACAATTGCTTCTTAGCAGATAAGGCACGTCCTGGCAAAACCCCTTTAAGGGTCTTGATAGAAACAATAGTAGTAAACCTTGCTGCTATGACCACAAAAAATAGGGGTTTGTGATATTGTAGAAGTATTAAAAGTGGATATGTACATTTTTTACACATTTTTTTTTATAATGAGGTTTTAATAAGATATCTAGAAGGGGCACAAAATGCCACACCTAGAGCACAAATAAAAATATCAAAGCAAAAAATGCAGCAAGCTATTAAACTGGCAAAAAACAAACAAATTGAACTGCACCCACAGGAATTTCATTTAATCTGAGACATCTTGTCCTTCTAGTGCCATGAACCAGTACAATCATTTGTGTAGTCCACAGGTAATGGCCAAACAAAATTAGAAATTCAGCAGCACAGCAATTGGGATTTCAAGGTTTAAAGGAAATAAAAAATTAAATACTGTAAAAACACTTTCTGTGTAATTGAAGCATATTATTTAGCGTTATAAAAATTTTAATCAATTTTATTATTCTGCCAAATTGTAGCGTTTACCCATTAGGGAGTTTACCCTTATCCACTGGCAATGAATGCATATTTAAAAGGTAAATGATTAATGTCTGTTTAGGAACACTGCACCATTATAACATCAAGATAAAGATAAGTAAATGAGAAAGATCATTATCCACAATAGTTTCCATTTAACCAAGAGATAGTCAATAAGTGTTATTGATTTAATGTATCTCCACCTAAGTGAGCTTTGGCAAATACCCAGCATGTAAGTACAATGCTGTCTATACTTCTTTCCTTGTCTCAGGCCTGCTGCATAAAAGTAAACTGTACTGCAGTGGCTATATGGCTATAATAACCTTTGGATGCAGTTCAATATTAAAGTGGTCTCCTGATCTCACACATTGATGGCATATTGATAGAATATGCCATCCATGTGTGATAGCTGTGGGTCTCACATCTGGGACTTGCACCTCTCAACTCCCATTAAAATCAACGGGAGAGTTCCAACTACCTCTCCATTTGCAGTGAAGACATTTGGGGGCCTGTTCTTGAAGGTGGGACCTGCATCTACCATGCATTGATGGTACAGTTGAAACCAGAAGTTTACATACACTACATAAAAAGACCCATGTGCCTGTTTTTCTCACTATTGGACATGACATCAGAGTAAGGTCAATTGAAATTACAAAAATTATTTATATTTGCCTAATGCCAGAATAATGAGAGAAAGAATTATTAAGGCATTTTTATTACTTTATGTAAAGTCAAAAGTTTACATACACTAGGAGTACTATGCCTTGGGACAGCCCATATGATTATGTCCTGTCTTTGGAAGCTTCTGATAGGTTTATTGGCAACATCTGAGTTAATCTGAGACACACCTGTGAATGTTTTTTAATGCACAGCAGAAACACACTGCTTCCGTGTGTAACATCATGAGAAAGTTTAAAGAAATCACCCAAGATATCAGGAAAAACAATTGTGGACTTGCACAAGTCTGGTTCATCCTTGGGTGCAATTTCCAGATACCTAAAGGTGCCTCATTCATCTGTACAAACAATTATATGGAAGTACAAACAAAATGGGAATGTCCAGCAATCAAACTGCTCAGGAAGAAGAAGGATTCTGTGTCTCAGAGATGAACGGGCTTTCATCCGACATGTGCATATCAACCCAAGAACAAAAGCAAAAGACCTTGTGAAGATGCTGGCGGAAGCTGGTAAGATTTTGTCATTATCCACAGTGAAACGAGCACTGTATCAACATGGGCTGAAATGCCACTCTGCTAGGTAGAAGCCATTACTCCAAAAGAAGTGCATAAAAAACAGATTAATGTTTGCAAATGCACACAGGAACAAAGACCTACATTTTTGGAGACATGTCCTGTGGTCTGACGAAACTAAAATGTAACTGTTTGGCCATAATGACCATCGTTATGTTTGGAGGAAAAAGGGAGAAGCTTGGAAGCCTAAGAACACCATCCCAACTATGAAATACGGGAATGGTATCATCATGTTGTGGGGTTGTTTTGCTGGAGGAGGGACTGGTGCACTTCACAAAATTAATGGCATTAGGAGACAAAAAGATTATGTGGCAATACTGAAGCAACATCTCAAGACATCAACCAGGAAGTTAAAGCTTGGGTGGAAATGGGTCTTCCAAATGGACAATGACCCGAAACTTACTGCCAAACTGGTTACAAAGTGGCTTAAGGATAACCAAGTCAATGTTTTGGAGTGGCCATCACAAAGCCCTGATCTCAATACTATTGAAAATGTATGGGTAAAACTGAAAAACAGGTGCGAGCAAGGAGACCTACAAACATCTAACAGTTAAACCAGTTCTGTCAGGAGGAAGGGCCAAAATTCCTACCAACTATTGTGAGAAGGATGGATATCCCAAACGTTTGACCCAAGTCATAAAGTTTAAGAGTAATGCTACAAAATACTAATGAAATGTATGCAAACTTTTGACTTTGCAGAAAGTAATAAAAATGCCTTAAAAGATTCTCTCTCTTGTTATTCTGGCATTTGGTAAATATAATTAATTTTGGTAATCCTAATTGACCTTAAACGGGTAAGGTTTATTCAGATTTTCTGTCAGATAGTGAGAAAAACATGCATCTGTGTCTTTTTACATAGTGCATGTAAACTTCTGGTTTCATGGGACAGCCTCTTTTAGTCTGAGGGAAAGAGACTCTTTTGTAAAAGCATTAAACGATACTTAGGTTTAGAAAAACAGTTAGGCTGCATACACACGACAAAGGATAAAATACTTGTCGGATTCTGAAACAGAATCTGATGAGTATTTAAACAATATTTTACACAAAATCTGAGGATTTTAACTCAGTTTTCGTTTTTTGGAGAGTTTTTTGGCGTGGCTTTTGGATACGCGCTTTTTCAATAGTCTTATTGTCAGACAGTGCATCATGGCGCAGTAAAAACAGCAACAAAGCTTTCTGGTCATTATTTAAAGCCAATCCATTGACTTAGTAGTAAATGTTCTACTGTTTTCCAAATGAGTTATGGTGGGAGAATGAACATGTTCTAAGTTTTTTGAAAAAACGATGGTTTTGAAATCCAAACTCAGAAAATCCGAGTTGTGTGGACTACAACCCGAGTTTTCTATTGAGGTCTGTGGGGATGGCTTACAGTCATTTTTTGACAGTTTTGAAAATCCAAATTAACATCTAAAACCAACTATAAATCCTTGCCCTGTAGATGAGTCCTTAACAGGCAAACTTTAGGGTTTCTTGCTGTTAAGGGGTAGTCCATTTTACAGAATCTGATGGCTGGACCATAATCAGTTCATCTTTTATTTTAGTTACAACCCAGATGAAAAACAAAGATAAAATTGAAAAAAACCATATTACAAATGTGTTTATTCTTAGAGAGGTTGACCACTTCATAGAAACTTTTATATTGCAAGTATAGTCTTTATAATAAGATTTTATATTAAAACCTTTTCTGGTGAAAAAGTTTGGACATCAGTGCTAGAATATGCCTAATTAATCTCAAGCTATGTATCAAAATTCATGGAAATTGTCTCCATGTTTCATTTTTCCATATACTAGTTAAGATTCTCCTGGATTGCTCCACTCAGGTTGTGATAACAAGGAGATGATGACTTCTTTATACCTTTGTGCTAACATTTCTAAAATGCCATAAATTGTTGTGTAGTATAAGAACAAATCTAAATGTCATTATGCCTTATCCCACTTCTTCATTTGTAAGCCCCCTGCTGCTAATGAATATGTAAACATGGGAGTGTGGAGTTTTCTACTTATTTAGTATTATCATTGGTCTGTTGCCTTTACTTTACAGCATCCACTTCTGCACAGACACTAAACAGCAATGCCTAATATCTGTGTTATTATTTTGGTTTTTCTATTCTGTCACAGGTACAGAAAACCAAAAATAATGGTAGTCCTGGATCCATTTCATAATGGACACCAATGGCATCTGAATGACCCCATTAACTATAGTGGATTCCGTTGGTTTTCCATCACGGTGTCCATCTTTTCAATGGAAAAATACTGCTGCATGTCAGGATAATTTTTCCATTAATATTAGTGAAATCTATGGCAGAGATTTGTAACATACAGGTGCTTCTCAAAAAATTAGAGTATCAGCCAAAAAATTTTATTTTTCAGTAATTCAATTCAAAAAATGAAACTCAAATATTAGATAGCCATTACCAACAGAGTGAATATTTCAAGTGTTGATTTATGTTAATCTTGATGCTTATGGCTTACAGCTAAGGAAAACCCAAAAGTCAGTATCTCAGAAAATTTGAATAATTAACCCAAAAAACCTGAAGAGGCTTCTAGGCATTTTAAAAGTTCCCTTAGTCTGGATCAGTAGGCAACACATTCATGGGGAAGACTGCTGACTTGACAGATGTCCAGAAGACAATCATTGAATCACTCCACAAGGAGGGTAAGCCACAAAAGGTCATAGAAGCTGTAGAAGCTGGCTGTTCACAGAGTGCTATATCAAAGCATATTAATGGAAAGTTAAGTGGAAGGAAAAAGTGTTGTAGAAAAAGGTGCAAAAGCAACTTGGATAACCACAGCCTTGATAGGATTTTTAAGAAAAAGTCATTCAAAAATTTGGGGGACATTCATAAGGAGTGGACTGCTGCTGGAATCAGTGCTTCAAGAGCCACCACACAGTACATGGGCTACAAGAGTCGCATTCCATTTGTCAAGCCACTCATGACCAATAGACAACGCCAGAAGCGTCTTACCTGGACCAAGGAGAAAATTAACTGGACTGTTGCTCAGAGGTCCATAGTGTTGTTTTTAGATGAAAGTAAATTTTGTATTTCATTTGGAAATCAAAGTCCCAGAGTCTGGAGAAGAAGTGGAAAGACACACAATCCAACCTGCTTGCATTCTAGAGTGAAGTTTTCACAATCAGTGATGGTTTGGGGAGCAATGTCATTTGCTGGTGTAGGTCCACTGTGTTTCATCAAGACCAAAGTCAGCGCAGCCGGCTACCAGGAAATTTTAGAGTACATGCTTCCCTCTGATGACAAGCTTTTTGGAGATGGAATTTTCCTTTTCCAGCAGGACTTGGAAACTGTCCACACTGCCAAAAGTACCAATACCTAGTCTAATAATCACAGTATCACTGTGCTTGACTAGCCAGCAACCTAACCCCCATAGAGAATCTGAAGGCTGAAGGCTGCTATCAAAGCAACATAATCTTCCATAACACCTCGCAGTGCCACTGGCTGATCAATTCCATGCCACACCGCATTTATGCAGTCATTCATGCAAAAGGAGCCCCCGAGTATTGAGTGCATTTACTGTACATACTTTTCATTTGGCCAACATTTCTGTGTTCCAAAAGTTTTTTACAGTTGGTCTTATATAATATTCTAGTTTTCTGAGATAGTGACTTTTGGGTTTTCCTTGTATGTAAGTGATAATCATCAAGATTAACATAAATAAACACTTCAAAAAGTTCACTCTGTTTGCAATGATGTTATATAATTTTTTAATTGAATTACTGAAAAAAAAAATGTTTTACTGATATTCTAATTTATTGAGAAGCACCTGTAACCTCCGACACAGATATGAACCAGGCCTATCTTAGCGCAATCAAAGCATGTGCATTTACAGGCAGCACAATATCCTGTATCTGCATATACGGCACAATCATGTCCAACTACTGTTTAGTGCAATACAAGGTTCTGATATAAAATACTGACCAAAATACTTTTGCTTGAAAGTTGCAATAATGTTCATTTTCGTGAGTCATGTGTGTGTTTTTTTGATAAATAGATTTTTGTTTTTTTCCTGTTAAAAATTAGCAACTTATGCTAAACAGTCATACTGGCTGGAAATAAACTAAACAAAATTGGTCTCTGGATTTTCTCAGTGTTACATTTTTTATTATATTTGGGCAAACATTCTAGTAAAATGTTGAATGACAAAGACAGGAAACATCATCTTTGAAATTATTCTTATTGTCGGCTGCTTGAAAATTAGCAGTGTGTACTTTGGGACCTCTGAGCAGATGCAACAACTGGTGAACACAGGATCCACTGGGAAGTTAACATGCACTATAATAAGAAAAAGTGCCCACAACCAAGAAGAGAAGCCCTCATTTAGATTCCGATAAACTGTACTTGGGGATTAGGGAGGAATTACAATAATTGTGAAGACAATAAAGGCAGATGCTGGACAATAAGAATTCTTAAGCAAGAGACTAAACAAACATCACATATGTAAATGGTTCTTTTGCCGACCAAAGTGGTCTCTAGATGTTTAAAATTATCATGGACAGAAGGAACAGCAATGCATCCGAGTGCACATCAACCAACTGCTGCCTCGTTATGCAATTTAGAGGAAGCAATTAGCTTAGAAGAACACACAGAGCCGTAACCAAGATTTCATTTTCTCTTTATTATGTTTTTCTTTAGTTCTGTCACTTAGAACCAGTAAGTAATACTTTTTACGTTTTGTTTTACTTAAATCTTAATGGTTATTTTAGAACCTGCCATGTAGCTGGTAATAAAAAAGAAGCTATAAAAATGCTATAATATGTATCCAGCTCTATTCAGAATCTTTCAAAAGAATCAATCTATTATTTTTAAAGGCTTTTTATAACATAGGAATGAAAGACTAATTTGTTATGGTGATACATTTTATAATCAATAAAGAGGACTTTTAATAAAAATTCTTATTTATATGAATTTTTAAATGGTGTTCAGGTCATACTTACCCTATATATACTTATAAACTTATAAAGAGCAACTGCAGGGAACATTTTTAAAAATTCATACAGGCAATTTTAAGGAAAAATGGGAACTAGCACACACGCGTAGCATATTTATGCGGTGTCTTCTATCATTTGTTTTCCTTCTTTCCCACAGTTGGCATATTTGTGGGGCAACAAAATATTGTAGAGGAAAAAGTTAGAAATAAAGGTTTCTCTAAATGTTGTAGTTATAGGGAGTTCAGAGGTAGCAGTTGTACTTAGTCCTTGGTGTCTGTAAGCCATTTAACTATTTTCTGCTGCAGGGATTTTTGTTTATAATGCATTAATTTTGTCCTCCGTGCCTTCCACATTTTTTTATTTTTTTATCTACATAGACATATGAGAGCTTGTTTTTGGGCAGACAAGTTGCACTTTTTATGATACTATTGGTAGTGTCACATGATGGAACCAGAAGCCAATTAAAAACTAGAGCGGTGTATTATGTGAAAAAAACACCACTGCACAATTTCTTAGGGAAAGGAGGTGTGTTTTTGGAGATCACTTTGTGGTAGAACTGAAATGTTTTAGTGTTATAATAAATGCTATATGTATTCTGTTGGTTGGTATGATTCTGGTGATATCAAATTCTTAGAGTTTTCATTATGTTTTAGTGCTTTTAAAAAAATTAAAACAGCTCAATTTTATTTTTTTATTTTTCCATTTAGCATCCTAAACAAGGGTTTGTTTTTTCAGGCTTAAGTGTCATTTTTATTAGTTTAATTTTGTGATATGTGCATGGTTTTGAACACTTTTTATTCCAAACTTTTGAGGATATAAAGTGACCTGAAAAACCACACTTTTGTTGTTTTTTTTTTAACGGTGTTAACTGAAAGGGATAAATAATATGAGACTTTAATAGATTTGACTTTTAAAGAGAACCTGTCACATAGGTTATGCCCCCCTTGCTGAGGGCAGCACAAGCTAGTGTCAGACCTGCTGTTTCCAGCGCTGTGTCCCTTATTCTGTAAGATGCTGTAGTTTTAGAGCATTTAATGCTCAAATCTTATTCATGAACAGTTGTTATCCCCACCCACCAAAGTCTCGCCCTGCCCAACTGGCAGTTATTCACATGTTTCTACCTGTTCAAAGTAATAGGTTTATCATTTGCAGTGGGCGGGGCTAGCCTCAGGTGTGAAAAAAACAGACTCTTTTCATGACTCTTTTCTGGCTGAAAACTGCAGATTTGAGCATTAAATACTCTAAAACTACAACATCTTAGCTAATAAGGGACAGAGCACTGGAAACAGCAGGCCTGCCAGTAGCTTGTGCTGTCCTCAGCAAGGGGGGCATAAACTATGTCACAGGTTCTCTTTAAGTTCCAGGAATGCCAATTATGAATTTTTTTTTACTTTTACTTTTAGGACCTGTACCGTACTTGACCACTATAGGCATTGATCACTTGTACACTATTCTGCAATAATAATATATTGAAGAACAGTGTACAATAATGGCTCTTCTATTACATCCTGCATTTTCTAGGCTGTAAAAGGAGTAGTAAGATGACAGTCATGGAGCCCTTCATTAGGCCCCTAGCTACCATGACAAGTGGCTAGCACCCCACAATTTTGTCACTGGGGAAAAGATCAAGGATGGGAACAGGGTGCAGCACCATTTTTCAGTCACTTAGATGCCACAGTCACAATTTCCAAAGCATATATAGGTTTAAAAGGTCAAGCTCAGAGTAACATTGATCTTGGCCACTAGCGAAATGCCCTGGACATAACTTAAAGCCGTTACCTTCCACTGTCCATACTCCATTCCCAACATCATGATGTAGAGTTATATCATATGTCAAGAAGGGATTAAAAGGAAACTGGCACATGGGTTATACTGTCTGTGCTAAGGACAGAGCAAACTAGGGACAAATATACTGTTTTCAGAAGTGTGTTCCTTGTTTTATCAGATGCAGGAGCTTTACAGCATTTAATGCTTAAATCTTACAGTTTGCAGATGGCTCTGCCAGAGATAAATCCAGTTTATTCATGAATAGATGTTAGCCCAATCCACCTGTTTATTCACATGTTTCTACTTATTTAAAGTAATAGGTTGAATCAGCCATGAGTGGGTCTGGTTAGTTGTGGGTGTAGCTAATGCCAGCTCATGAATAAGCTGGACTCATCTCAAGCAGTAAAGGGTGCAAACTGCCAGATTTGAGCATTAAACGGGTTTTACAATGAAAGCATTTCATGTCTGGTTTGTCCTGACTCAGCTTTCAATGTATTCAAAAGGGGGCGTGTATGATTTGTTTGAGCTGCATATCATGTGACCCAGCAGGGCCTAAATCATCCCACAGTGTGCTCACTCTAGTCAAACAAAGGTCTGTTTATGTAAAGAGCTGTGAGTAGCTACAATATAGCTCAGTGGTTAGCACTTCTGCCTCCCAACATCGAGGTCCTAGATCCAAATCCCTGCAGGAACCAAACATATGATTTTCTTTTTCTCAGTGCACATAGCTGATTAAGATTTCTTTTTTCCCTTTATTTATTTGCACTGTTTGACTAATTACTTAGGCTACATCTAAACCACAGTGATTTACTGTAGGATTTTTCAGCAGGTTCGGTATTTAGAATCTGCAAAAATCCGACTGTAATTCATCCTCATAGACCTCAATAGAAAATCCTGTTATCTACACTGAGATCGGATTTGAAATCCAAAAACTGTCTCTAAAAACTTAGAACATGTTCTATAATCCGCCGTTTTTCACTTGAAAATTTAATCGGATGGATGAAATCTGAAAATCATGGCAAAAACAGGACAAAAAACAAAAATAAGATTAGAATCTGATGAGTATTTTATCCTCTGCCGTCTGGAGTACAGGAGTATGATAATACATTGCTAATTGTGAAAAAAAAAAAGTTAATCTTTAGTGGAATTTTTTTTTTTTTTAAAGTAAAATAAAAAAGTGTGAACAAAAGCAATAAATAATAAACTAAAAATAAATATTTAATAAAAAAATTATTGTGCATACATTACACAAAAAAGCACCTACCCATTTTAGGGATCCACACAACTGTAATAACCTGTAGAATTAATCAGGTTATTTAGTGTGAAATGGGAATGGTGTAAAATAATTTAAAAAATAAATGCAGAAAAATACTTTTTCATGTTCACCTTGCAAAATTGTTTTTTTTTTTTATTACACAGCAGTTTAAATTTAAACTCAAACTATTCCCCCCCCCACCCAAATACTTTTCCTGTAAGCCCTCAAACATCTGCATCATAATTTTTTTATTTTTTTTTATTTTGATTATTGAAATGCAGGGAGGCAAAACAAAAAAAAAAAATAGCTGGTCATTGAGGCATTTTCAGGCCTGGTGCTTAAAGCATAAGTCACACGGCTAACTATTGGACGTTATTTCGGTCCGTAATTACGCCAAGTGCGCAAATTACGGGCTGAAAACGCCCATTCATTACGGTATTATTCACAGTTAAGCTATAGGAATATGGGTTACGTCTTCCTTATCCCCCCGGCGAAGAACGTCCGGGCGGGGAGATAATTGACCTGAATTACAGCGCAATTGCGCGTAGTAATTCACGTCAATGTGTCAGGCGAGTGCGGCCCTGCTCAGTCCCCCGCTCCCGCCCCGCCCCCGGTCACACGGCGTAATTGCGGGGCGTAATTACGCCCCGCAAATACACCGTGTGAACATAGCCTAAGGGATTAAAAAAGGATAAACTATTTAACTATGCTTTTTAATGCAGTTTACACTACTGGGCAAATATAGTTTAAAAAGGCACCACTTGGTATGTATTTGCACACTGAAAGCTATGGGTGCATTGATGGGTGCTTTTTATGTTACTCACCAGCTGAAGAACGTCAGCAGAAACCATCTGCATGCAGCACATTGCCGTAGCCAAGGCACAGACAATTGTAGAGATGATATTCAAAGCACACACACTGAACAACAGGTCCTGTAAAAAGATGCAAAGAAAACCATCAGGTTTTATCTTACAAATGCATGTGACGGGACTGCAAACATATTTAATTGGTTTGATAATAGCGACTGTCACTTGCTATGTGTTTGGTGTGGGATTAATTAGTTTGCACTGTCTCGTATTTAGATCTTAACCCCTTTCCACTGAACACTAATCTATCATAGTTGTTTACTGGCCAACATCACATTGTTTTAAGATAAATGTTATTATTTTCTCCATTTAAATTGAGTTTTACAGGGATACTAAGTCTATGCAGGGAAATTATTGATGGTTGTTATACCGTAGATAGGCCCTTCCCCAAAGACATTATTGTACATTTATCACAGGTACAGAGAGCCCACTTTGACATCACATAAAATATCAATATATACAAGAATAAAGACACAAAAAAATATTTATTTTAATTTGTGGTTGAAAATGGCCGTAGTGTTTATAAATACGTATAGTGAACTGTGGCCAACTAATTTAATCATAAACATACTGACTAAATAATAATAGATTACACAGAAACCCATGTCTGACTAGTATTACTGTATTAGTCAACTAAACCCCTCATTAACACCACAAGATAAACTTCTTCACTACTGTTCCAGCCCGTTGTTCTGTTTAACCGGCACATTGAAGTACTTTATAAACAGGTCTGGCTCATGTTTACTCACTGCTGCTCCATTCAGCAGCAAAAATAAATGCCTCAAGTGAGCCTAGAAACATCTCCAGGTTCACTCCACAATGGTCCCTGACCTGCAACTTAACTGAAAGTTGAAAGAGGGTAGAATTACAATTATTCTTAAATGTATTGGGACTCCTTGTTCATGAGAGACCCCAACATATTGTTGGGATGGTCTTTAAAAAGCAGTTGCTTTGTAAAAATAATGTTGCACATGTTTTACACCACATTTATTATGTGTTGTAGACAGTTTCCAGACACTTATGCACCTCGTATGACCCGAGACAGATTTATCAACACTTTGATAAATGTGGCGCATTGTAAAGAGCCGTTCACACGGCTTATTTCGCCGCGGATTGGAGCCGTACTCCGCGCCGGATTTGCGCTGCAGTACGGCTCCAATCCGTCGCAGTAATTTCGGTAATCCACAGTTCTCATAGAGAGAAAGTCACCTGCACATTATCCAGGCGCAATACACGCCGTGGATAATGCAAGTCTATGGGGCCGGCGGGATGCGTCCCCGCACCCGCCCCTTATTCAAGCCGGAATTGCGAGCGCAAGGAGTTGCTCATTAACGATTCCGGATGGGCATTGAACACTGGACAGTCCACCAGCTTAGTAATCCATTTAATAGTAGATATATATCCCCAAAAAAGGCACGTGCTATATCAGCAGAATTTTACCTGAACAACTTGTCTATGTTTTTACATGGATTTAAAATAAAGGCGTATATATTTTTATTGGATGGTGCTGATTTTTGGGGTATATCTCTACTATTCTATAGTCTAACTTTACACGGTCTAAAAGTTAGACAGTATGAGTAAATCTAGAATCTGCCCAAGTATTCCTACATATCTATTTACTTTGGACTATGGATTTCATTGAGCTCCAAAACTAAAGAGTTTAAAACTTCAGATGTCTACGAATTTCATTCATTGGGTTTGATTTATCAATACTGTCTAACTCTTAGAAAGTGTAAAGTTAGACTAGACAGTCTTACAATGTGTCACATTTATCATAATGTTGATAAAGGTTGGCTTACGTTATGCCACTAACTGCACCGAAATTTTGGCGCATTATTTGGGGGCACAGCGTAATACACTAAGTCATGGCCCTTTCCATGAAGTCACAACTCTTTCCCCAACGCCATCACTCTTTTGTCAGACGAGGGACACAAGTGACTAAAATTTGTCTAAAACGTAATAAATGTGATATTAATACATATGTGATATAAATGTAATATTGTTGGTGCAAATTGTTCCAGAATTCTGCTGCAACTGTCTTGATCAGTATGTCCCATAGTGTTTAGGATAGCTCAGATGAAGACCAACCCTACACTGGATATCTGAAAGAGCACAGATGGGATTGGCACATACCTGGATTTATATTCCTTTACTGTGCATTCAACAATTAAGTTGTTTAGATGGATTTAAAGCAAGGATAAGTTCCAGTCTTTTCTTAATATGTGTTCTCCAGTTGTGATCCATTCCCGGTTTTGGCTTCAAAAGCTAAACCTAGGTACAAAACCTAATGACTCTACAAAGTAACCAAGTAAACCCCTTGCAAGCAGTTTTCCGACTTTCAGAGAAAAGCTGCTTTGAACAACAACGAAGCCCTGAATATAACATTATAGCATATGCCTTATATAAATTACATGGCAGAGTAATACATTTTTACTGCAATTTGCATTCTTTAAATCTTTTTGCCTACATTCTACATGCATTTTTCCTGCCACAAATGCCTCTATCTTTCTCTATTATTATAACGTGCACATTTGTACAACTTAAAATGGAAACCAAGAAATCACATAGCAGTAGAATAGCATTGTCAGCACCAATTAAGCTATTTATGTACTAGAAGGTCTTTCAGTACCCGTTATTGTTTACAGATGGTAATGGTAATGGAATATATATGTTTCGGTTTTTATATCTCTAATTGCAGTATAAGCTGACGATTCGTTTTCACAGTGCTAAAAAAAATTAACTTCCTACGTACAAGTGTAGAACAAATGTATGCTAATTAATACCTCCTCTAACCTCAAATACTATGGCGAAACACACATTAAGTGAAGTCTACCCATCTATGCTACTTTAGGATGACTGCTTGGTGGCACATTTAATATGATTTTTAAATTTCAATGATGAAATATTGGTGTAGCCTCACTCAGATAAAATATTTGTTCTCATTTTAAGACCTACTTCTTTGGCCCGGTTCACACGGCTTATTCAAGCCGTAATTGCGGGATGGATTTCGCCCGCAATTACGGCTTGAGTATGGGGCGGGGCGGGGCGCAAGCCTCCTGGATATTATGCATGCCCACTTTCCTCCCTGCCCGGCGTATTCGCAGAGGGGAGGAGAGACGAATCCATAGTTCTCTAGATATCTGTGGAATACCGAAATGCCTGGCACAGAGTTCACCGACTGCAGCGCAGTCGTTGCGCAATACGGCAGCAGAATCCAAGCCTGATTTTTGAGCAGGTTCATCACTCAGGTGCACAGATTTTTTCATGGGCCATTCCTAGGCTAAATTTCACTCAGGGCGAGGTGAAGAAATTTCGCCCCCCCAAGTAACATAATGCACCATAATGAAACCCCAAAAAACAAAAAAAAAGTGCATCACCAATCAACCAAATCTAAAAATATACAAAAAGGCTTTACCACAATATGCTACATATAAATTTACTAGATCTAGTCATCACAGTTACCAAATAACACTGCTACACCAACCAGAATCCCAAGAACCAGTATACCAAATATCACCATCACACAGTGACCGAAACATACTAAACCCACAAACCATGACCACATATCACTACATAGTACCAAATACAGCAACACCGTGACCACATATCATCCAACCACAAAGAGACGAATATTACCAAAACTGACCATTACTGAATACAAACCATTATACTTGCAACCAATATTACCAACATACAGAGGTGGATATCCGCTAACACAGGCTCTGGCAGACATATAAATGGTTACAGTAAAGTTATATCATATTGACCTCACAGGAGACCGTGCACTGAAGATTTGAGGAGTTGTTCTCTTTATCTTCTTCTTTCTCCATTCTTTCCCATACGCCATTAAGAATATACTCCCGACTCTTCATGTAAAATTTACAAACAAATATACTTATACTCCTCACTTTATCACATTTTCGCCAACCAATTCCTATCTCTATACAAACTCCCCATCAAAGCATCTCAAATGAGCCATGTATAGCCCCTGTAGCCATGTAGTAGCCCCCTAAATAGCCAGAAGTAGCCCCCTGTAGCCAGTTGATGCCCCCTGTAGCCAGAAGAAGCCCCTGGAAGCCAGTTGATGCCCTGTCCCCTGTGAGCAAGTTGATATGCCCCCCGTTATCAGTAAATGCCCCGTATCAGTAGAAGCCCCTGTTATCAGTAAATGCCCCTGTCTCCAATTTGACCCCCCTTAACCAGTGATTCCCCCCTTGTACCATAGATGCCCCCACGTACCAGTAATGCCCCCCTTATAGCTAGTGTGCCCCCCATTGTAGCCAGTGATGCCCCCTGTCCAGTTGAAGCCCCCTGTACCAGTAATGCCACCAATTGATCAAGTAGATCCCCTGTAGCCAGTGATGCCCCCGTAGCCATTGATCCCGCCCTGTACCATGCTGCCCTTCTGTAGCCCAGTGATGCCCCCAGTAGCCAGAGAATCCCCCCGTAGCCAGAGATGCCCCCCCTCGTATTCCAGAGATGCCCCCCCGTACCAATGATGCCCCCCTAGTAGCTTGTGAGCCCCCATTGTAGCCAGTGATGCCCCCGTAGCCCGTTGAAGCCCCCTGATATCAGTAATGCCCCTGTAGCCAGTGTGTCCTCCTGTAACCAGTAGATGCCCCCGTACCAGTAATCCCTCTGTACCCAGTGAATGCCCCCCTTCTAGCCAGTGATGCCCCCCTTCTTAGCACCGGATGCCCCCTGTAGCCAAGAGATGCCGCCCAGTAGCCAGTGAAGCCCCCCTTGTAGCCATTGGCCCCCTTGTAGCCAGTGAGCCTCCCCTGTACCAGTGATACGCCCCCTGTACCAGTGATACCCCCCTTTTAGCCATGTGATGCCCCCATTATTGCCAGTATGCCGCCCCTTGAGCCAGTGTGCCCCCCTTGTACCAGTGTGCCCCACCCTGTAGCCAGTAATGCCCCCCCCTTTATAGCTAGTGTGCCCCCCATTGTAGCCATTGATGCTCCCTGTCTAGCCATGATGCCCCCTGTAGCCAGTAGATGCCACCCTGAAGCCATTGATTCCCCCCAGTAGAATATTAATGCCCCCCTTTAAACAGTAAAGATGCCCCGATTATCAGTAGATGCCCCCTGTATAACAGTAGAATGCCCCTGTAACCAGTGATGCCCCCTGTAGCCATGATGCCCCCCTTGTAAGCCAAGATGCCCCCCTGTAGCCAGTAATCTGCCACCCCTTATAGCTATGTGCCCCCATTGTAGCCAGTATCCCCCTGTAGCCAGTTTGGATTGCCCCCGTTAACCAGTAGATGCCGATATCAGTAGATCCCCAGTAGCCAGTGATGCCCCCGTAGCCAGTGTATGCCCTCTCTACCCAGTGATGCCCCCTGTAGCCAGTGATCCCCCTTAGCCAAGATGCCCCCCTCGTAGCCAGAGATCCCCCCTCGTAGCCATGATGGCCCCCCTTTAGCTTGTGAGCCCCCATTATAGCCATTGATGCTCAATGGTAGCCATTTGATGCCCCTGTTTATCAGTAGATGCCCTTGTAGTCAGTGATCCCCCCTGTACCAGTAGATGCCCCCGTAAGCCAGTAGATCCCTCTGTACCAGTGATGCCCCCCTTCTAGCCAGTGATGACCCCTTCTAGCCGATGATGCCCCCCTGTTAGCCAGAGATGCCCCCTTACACATGATATGCCCCCCTTGTACCATGTGCCCCATTGTAGCCATGTGCCCCCATTGTTATCCAGTGCATACCCCCCTGTATCAGTGATACCGCCCCTTTTAAGCCAGTGATGGCCCCCATTATAGCCAGGATGGCACCCCTTGTAAGCTCCAGTGTGCCCCCTTGTAACCATTGTGCCTCCATTGTTAGCCTTGTCCCCCCCTTGTAGCCAGGAAGCCCCCTGTAAGCCATTGATGCCCCCTTGAGCAGCCAGTGTGCCCCTGCTTGTAGCCAGTGTGCCCCCATTGTAGCCAATGCCCCCATTGGTAGCCAGGAATGCTCCCTTGTAGCCAGGATGGCCCCTCTGTAGCCAGTATGCCCCCATGTAGCCAGTGTGCCCCGCTTGTACCAGGATGCCCCCCTTGTAGCCAGTGATTGCCCCGTGATAGCCAGTGTGCTCACCCTTTGTAGCAGTGTGCCACACTTGTAGCCAGATGCCCCCCTTTGCTAGGATGCCCCCCCTTGTAGCGAGTGATTTGCCCCCATATTGTAGCCAGAATGCCCCTTTGGTTGCCAGTGAAGCACCCCTTGATAGCCAGGATCCCACCCATTGTATCCAGTGATGCCCCTCCTGTAGCCAGTGAATCCTCCCATTGTACAGGAATGCCCCCTTTGAAGCCATAATGCCCCCCTTGTAGCCAGGATGCCCCCCTTGTAAGCCATTAGATGCCCTCTCCTCCCTGTAGCTAATATATAAAATAACAAAAGAGTACTCACCTCAGTCCGCGCTGTCCTGGTCCGGACTGCTCAGCATGGGAGCTGCTAGCATGTAAGCAAACCTGACATCATCAACGCTGCTTACGCTGCACCAGCACCCAGAGCGATCTCCTCGGCGCATTGAAAGCTGTGCGCCCCCTGCGACGCTGATACAGGTAGGAGGCAGACGGGAACGATCCGTCCCGCCTCCTCCCCTGTACTGAAGTTGCAGGCTCTGCGCGACTTGTTCTAAAACAGCCGCGCAGAGTCAAGGCACCTTCCCGTCGTGCAGGGTGGCCCATGCGCCCCCTCGGGTGACGGAGTCACGGCACCCCGGGCGACCGCCCGCCCTGCCCGCCCTTAGGAACAGCCCTGGGTTTCAATTACACTGTGAACCCCTTTGCATTTCTTGTGTATGGCGACTTATTACAGCTCCTTAGTCTGGCTTACTGCTATAAGACTTTGTAATACTCTGTTCTAACCTAGAACAATGTTATTCATATGGAAACCAGCAGAAAAAGCTCTATGAAATTGGGAGCATACGAAGAATCATGTACTTTTAATGCAGACATATTACAGTCCAGTACAAAACTGAGCTATAGATTTGCTCTGCGCTTAAACATTTACTACTATTCATAGTGACGAGAAAATTGCAGTAAACAACGTTAGACGCGAAACACAAGAAAGGAAACAAAAGCAAAGTGAGCTAAAAAGTACAGTGCATTAATGCATAATGGACAAACCAAGAAAAACATACATTTTTTTAAAAAACATAAACAAAAGTTCTAGTGTATTGCGTTGCTATAAGGCAATGTTTTAACACGGCTTATTGCCGACGAAATAGCGGGGACGAATTTCTTTCGCCCGAATTACATCGGCTGCCGTGCACTCATTATTCATCGGCGTGTACATGCCGTAAATAATGTGCATGTCACTTTCTCGTCTCCTCAGTCGTATTCGCCGACATGGAGAAGAGACGGAATCCAAAGTTCTCTATGACAACTTGGATTACCTTAAAGACTGGGACGGATTTAAGCCGTACTGCAAGACTTCAAATACGCGAAACAGTACGGCTGCAATCCGTCCCAGAATAAGCCGTGTGAACGAGGCCTAAGGGTGAGCCATTAACCCAAATCAATCTTTTTATCCTCATATGCAATGAAATGGTATAC
Source organism: Phyllomedusa bahiana (assembly GCA_025379985.1). Lineage (NCBI taxonomy): Eukaryota > Metazoa > Chordata > Amphibia > Anura > Hylidae > Phyllomedusa > Phyllomedusa bahiana. The sequence goes on from JAODAL010016515.1 coordinate 38,965, forward strand.
CAAGTAAGACAATACATGTATCACAAAAGTGAAAAGCTGTATAATAAAACTAACTTTAGGCATCATAATAAAAACTGTCTAATTCTAAGATTCCTTGTTGCCCAAAGGAACACCAATCAGCAAGCTCCCCTTTCAAATTTAGTATATGCTCTGAAAAAGCAGCTCTGATATCTACAATGAATTTTTATCACCTTTCTGTGCTCTCACTGTTCCCCAGTGACAGACCTGTGTACTCTTTACCCGCTGCTGTTTGTTCTATCTTATAGTAGGAGTGAGTGACATAGTGTGAAAAAGCTTGTGTGTTATCTGATCTATCAACAAAAAACTAATTAGCTGGTACTGTTTTACACATTAGCTCACCACCTTCTCCAGACCTCAGAGAAGTAATTTAACTATAATCTAGAACAATAAACAGAGATCCTGAATACTACTGAGCTCATATCAAATTAAGACAGTCTTAAGACAAGGAAGTGAGCAAGCCATGCAACATTATTTCATCCATGCATTCTATGAAACATTGAGATAACAACCACTTTAAGGGCAGGGCAAGGAAAAGTACTGACCCTCTTGCTATGTGCAGAAAAAAAGGATGAACTGAGAGTCACTGGCTAAATCTGACAAAAGCTTCAGTGGTAGAAGCTGAAGGAAACAGACTGGAGTATAAATGGGAGTGTTTACACATAGGAAACAAAACACATTCGCAAGTTTCAATTTTTTGGCCCGATAATACACTAACCTCCATATAGTTATTTAACACTTATCTTAGCCAGTAGTTCATACAAGATTTGGCATATTACTTGCAAAAGCGCTTATTAACATGAGACTTCTGACTGCTGATCATGAAAAAGGGCTCTTTTACAGAAGTAGGGCACACCTGCCTTTCCTGCAGTGAAAGGTTACCGCACAGCAATACAAAATAAAACAATTAGCATTTCACTTTTAAGGTATGAATAAAGCTGCATAATTGCCTTAAATGATCGTGCTAATCAACCAACATACGTATAATGTTTAAGGTTTAACATTAATCTATGGCAATTATAATATCAGAGCTCAGAATTCCTAACAAATCAACGTTGTATCACACCGCTAGTCATCTTTCCTCTATTACGAGGCACACATAAATATTACATGTATATACATGAATACACCTGAACACACGCCACACACACATTGTATATTGATTTTTTTTTTATTTTTTTTTTTACATAATGTAGTTTTTTAGTAATGAAATAAATGTACAAAAATAGTATTTCAGCACAGAAATGTCTGCACGGAGGGAATGTTACATCATTAAGTTGATACTGCTTTGATTATATGTTACAGCAGTGAATCTTACATTTACTTTACTAATAAGTCAACTCAGGTAGCTCTTCATTATGGCATTATGCTTTCATTATTATTGAAGGCCATTTTTATCGGAATCTGTTATACATCAAACACACCTTATGAAATAAGACTTGTATAAAAATAGCAAAGCTGAGTTTGTCATTACGTATTTATAACTTGTGGATTTCGGTAGTGCTTAGGATAAACATGGTACCCACAGGCCACTTTTACATGACAATCTTTTTTGGTTAGTATGCTGCCCCAGGAGTTTGTCTTAAACATGAAAGAAGAAGAACTGTCACTTTTAGCACTGAGAGCCAATGGGTAACATGAGTACTGTATACGTCTTTATATAGGCAGCTCACAAAAAGGTGGAAAACACTCAATAATAACAATGAAAATGTGTAAAATAATAAAATGTGAAAATTCTTTGTAACCCCTCCCTGCCCCATGTTTGTTTTGTCATGCGGCTTTATCTACTAAGCGGATATTGATGAAACAAATAAAATAAAATTACTTTGGTAAATTAGATGGGTGATGTTAATCGTAGACCAGTGTTTTCAACTTGTGCTCTCCACCTTCTGGTATAACCTGTCAACACATTCAAGCAGGTTGGTAGCTTTGAAATAGCAGCAGGGCTGCAGGTTGGAGGTTCCTGTATATAATCTAACCTTGAATATATGAGGTACAGATACCACATCTACAGTTGAAACCAGAAGTTTACATACACTATATAAAAATACACATATGCAAGGTTTCTCACTATCTAACATAAAATCAGAATAAACCTTACCCGTTTTAGGTCGATTACCAAAATTATTTATATTTGCTTTTGTTCTTGGGTTAATATACACATTTCTGACCAAAGCACTTTCATCTATGAGACACAGAACCTGTTTCCTTCCTGAGCGGTATGATGGCTTAACATTGCCACCTTGTTTGTTCTTGCGTATAATTGTTTACACAGATGAACGGGGCACCTTCAGGCATTTGGAAATTGCACTCGAGGATGATCCAGACATGTGCAAGTGCACAGTTATCTTTCTGATATCTTGGCTGATTTCTTTAGACTTTCCAATGATGTTACACACAGAAGCAGTGTGTTTCTGGTGTGAATTAAAATACATCCACAGTTGTGTCTCTAATTAACTCAAATGTTGCCAATAAACCTATCAGAAGTTTCCAAAAATAAAGTTTATTCTGATTTCATGTCAGATAGTGAGAAAAACACGTATATGTCTCTTTTTATACAGTATGGGCGACATGTATGAAGATCGACGCGTCGGAGCGCCCGTTTTCGAGCGCTCGAACGTGAAAGCTGCGCCTCATGTATGTCGGCGCCCGAGGTGTGCTCATACATGCGGTGTAAATTCCCCTGCGCCTCGCCAGTGTGTGAGGTGCAGTGCGGGACTTAAGCGCAGAAGGGACTGCGTCTACGATTCACCGCCCGAGGAGGTGCGCTCATACATGCGGTGAAAAGTTCCCTGCGCCTAGCCAGTGTGTGAGGCGCAGTGCGGGATTTAGGTGCAGAAGGACTGCGCCTAACATGTATTCCGATTCGAGACAGGCTGGGAAAACAGCGAGAAATCATTAAAACATGTTATTTGAATAGTAAAAGAGTTGTCTTTCAAATGAATGAATGAATGAATAAAGAGAAAAATCAAAGCTGTCTAAAAGCGATTAAATGTAGTGAAAAAGTGGATCATTTAAAATTAAAGGGAAAATTTATAAGATCACTCAAGAAATAAATATCAGCTCTCAGCTCCGTGAGGCATGGAGAATGAATCAAAAAACGTTTTATTAGGTGTAAACATTTTCTGAAAAAAAAGCTCAAATCTTATCAAAAAATACATAAATTAAAATCACTAAAAAAATTCAATTTAAAGGCGCTACATCAGGAATTGGGATATTGGAAATTGCCGGATAAAAACATAATTTTAAATTCTGTAAGCGTTTTTTCCATTTTGGGCGGCAGAAACCAACCAACCAGAATATGAGAGACAGTGACCCATTATAAGCTATGGAGCAGTATTGACCAATCAAATGAAAAGGCGGGACAGTTCAAAATACAGTAAAAAAGGCAGAAAAGAGCTGATTGGTTGAGACCAGGTGGCAGATATGAATCCACCAATCATATGTAGTGCGTCGATTTTGAGTGTAGCAAGAAGGGCGTGATAGAAGGGTGCCCTAAAAGTTATTACTGTCTATGGGAAATATTCTAGTACTGTGATTGGTTGGGGGGAAGAGGGATTGTCCTGCTTAGCCAATCAGCGGGTGAGCTACTTATCTCATAGAGTTTTATGGGAAAAAGAAATGCAGAGCGAGCTCTGTTTGTGATTGGCTAAGTTAAAAGAGGCGCGATTATTTGGGCCAATGGGAGAGCGAGCGACGCTCTTATGGGTTTTCTAATGCAATCTATAATAAAATTGTACATGCCAGAAATCAAATGATAAGACTCATGAAGTTGTACCGATCTCTATATAAAATGAACAATAATATGGGGGTAACGAAAATAAACAAATAAAAATGAATTCAATTAGTTCATTTTTATTTATTTTTTTTTTCGTTAGCCAATGATCAATAATATGGGTGTAACGAAAATAAAGAAATAAAAAGTCACACACACCAATGTAGTTAACGGATACTCAGGAGTAAGAGACCAATGACCTACAAACCATAGCCCGGCTCCTTCCCTCACATCGGATGCCGTCCGGTCTTCACCTACTCCCAGCTAAAGCGGTTTACCTCTCCTCTTGTTATGGACTACTGGTGCAGCATAAGTGTACAAGAGCACTACTATTGCTACCTTTCCTCCGCATTATATCATACACAGATGTCGCTTTAACAAAGGCCTGGTGGCCGAAACGTAAGATAAACGGACTTACGGATTCTGCTCTCATGACATTTGTATCCATTCTATTAAATTTCATGCAGTAATCCTTTTTTCCCCGCACAACACATGCTTGTATTTTGTAATGGAGTTTCTGGCAACTTTGTTCTGCCTTGTTAATAAACTTCTGCACTGTAATCGCATCTAAATTGGTATGTCGGTGCAATACTCCACTAATACACTGAAAGTCATGTTGTACCCAGAATGACCACCATCTCCACCCATCATACAGTCTTGTTATTAGTGAAGTTACCCTACTCCTGTCCGACAGGTTAACGTGACCTCATAACTCACAACATATTACTTGCACCTTCACTATATGCAGGAGAAAGGTTTCCTCTATAACCATACTTTCCTTCCAGGGTCTCTTCTTTGATTAGTCACAGTCTTCATGCCCCATAAATTCGCTTACAGGTCTGTGAGACTGTGACTCACTCAAGAAACTATATAGGCCATTGGTGCTGTAGTCTTACTCAACCCAACACAGACATTCCAGAGCCTCTAAGACTTATATTTCTAGTACTTACATAGTGTACACAGTCTCTCTCAGAGTTAATCTTTTTTTAGCGATAAGGTCTCTCCAGAGCAGAGTCATACATTAGAAGCCTGCATTTATTAGCTCACCACCTGATTTTTCATGATGTGGGATGGTGGAACAACCTCATTGTCTTTACCCAGGGAACTATAATCTTATCTATTAATATGCATAATTACAAACTGACATGCTGCATTTTGCTGTTTGGTCACAAGATACTGCTGTTTTGAAAGTGTAACCTGAGTGTAATATATGGGAAGACACGTGATTGGACATGTGACTAGAAGGAGGAGCTTGAGCTGAGTTGCAGCCATCTTAGAAAGTATGAGATGTTACTGAGGGACTGTAGACAGAGAATCCATTCCTCCAGGACCCCCACTTGCTGTGGAGTGATAGCTGGTGACTGAATCCTGCTGAGAGAGAAGGGATTTGCTTGCTGAGTCATTGCAGTTGGAGAAGAGCACACAGAGATACCGAGCTGATTTCTTGCCAAATCCAGTTGCAGAGAGGAGTGACCGTTACCTTTGGTACCAAACTCTGACAGAGGGGACTCTCATCCAGGAACCGTGACTGGTTGCTAGTCCAAAATAGACCCGGGACAGTAAGTGTGGACGCCAGCCTATTTGGGACTGTTACCAGGCCTGTAATTGATTAGTTATGGCCACAGTATGTGTCAGGCCACAAGTAATCATCCCTAGGGACAGTACCAGTGTGGGGCATTGAAGTATGCCTGACATTGGTTGCTGTCAGCTTTGCAGCATGCTTGGCAAATAAGACTTTCATTGGTAATTGTGTTGTGGGAATAGAGGTTATAATTGGTAAGTTTGTGAGCTGTTGTCCTACACTACGAGCTTGCCCTCGAAATGCACCCCCACACAATTGTCCCTGTTTCTTAGGGTATTAATAGGTAAATAGCATCCGGCCTTTCCGAGCTCGCTGGTAAGTAAATTTATTGTGTGTCCGGAGCACGCTGGGTAGCACATAGGCCTTGGCTCACACTTGTGTAATTCTGGGGTTTCCGAGTACCATTACTTGTATATTTCAGTAAAGAAGACGTTTGGTTGATTTGTTGTTAGAGTCTCTTTCCTTGTTTGTGACTTCGCTGTTTTCTGGGGAGCCCACCTTGCTTATAATGGTACTATGGAATTGCTGTGATTAGAGATGGGCAAATTGAATCTGACGAAGTGGAATTCGTTTAGAATTTCAGGAAAACTTCGATTCTTAACGAAGTCAAAGTTTGGGGTGATTCGCGGGAACGAAGCATGTTATTAATTGATAAAATGGCTGCGAGCACATGGCGTTACATGGGGCAAAGAAGTCTGGGAGGAAGAAAGGCGTAGCCTAAATGACATGTGCAGAGATGAAGCCAATCAGAGACAGACGGGATTCTGTGACGTCACCGCACTATATAAGTCCGGGCGTGACGCTGGCAGTTCACACTGCTTTCACTGTGCAGGGAAGCTGCAGCTGCTGCTGCTGCTGCTCATGATATCTCATACTAAAGAACTAACTTTTATACAGCGATTTTTGGGGCGCTGTCACAGCTTGTCTCAGAGACTGCTTCTCTTACGTTCTAATTCTGATTTTGTGGGGTATTGGAATTGAAGTCCAGTGTGCGTCCAATTCAGCTGGATATACATTTTAATGCTATCTGCTCAGTTCTTCAGCACATTGAATATCCTAGGGTTATCTAAGCCTGTTGCTGTTGTATTCGGTTAAAGAAACGGTGTTTTTACAATCCAAATACCACTTAATTTTTGGTTGCTCATTTCTTTTGCGCAATTTAGATCCAGAGGTTAATTAAGCGTTGTTCTGCTGTTGTAGTCACTAAAAGAAACGGTGTTTTTCAAAGAAGAAATTTTTCCTGTAGCATAATTCATATCCGAAGGTTAATTACGAGTTTTCCTCTTGTTGTGTTCCGTAAAATACACGCTGTTTTAACACGCTACAAAGCTGGTAATTGTTGGCAGCACATTTCTTTTGCGCAATTTACATCCAAGGGTTAACTAAGTATTTTTCTGCAGTCGTATTCAGTAAAAGAAACGTTGTTTTTCACTGCCAAAGAAGAAATTTTGGCTGTAGCATAATTCATATCCGAAGTTTAATTACGAGTTTTTCTGTTGTTGTGTTCCATAAAATACACGCTGTTTTAACATGCTACAAAGCTGATAATTGTTGACAGCACATTTCTTTTGCGCAATTTACATCCAAGTGTTAACTAAGTATTTTTCTGCAGTTGTATTCAGTAAAAGAAACTTTGTTTTTCACCGCCAAAGAAATTCTGTAGCATAATTCATATCCAAAGGTTAATTAAGCCTGTTTGTGCTTTTATATTCAGTAAAATACACTGTGTTTTTAAACGGCACATTCAAGTAAATTTTTCCTGGCCATTTGTGGAGCGTAATTTATATCCAATGGTTATAAAAGCTTGTTAGTGGGTTCATTTGGAGTCAAATACAGTGTGTGTATTTATCATATACAGATATCTTCATTAAACAGAGTCTGTACATTTTAGAACAAACAGTATGTTAGACAGAGAGGTGGCAGGCTCTTCACATGCGAGTAGCAGTGGCACAAACATTTCTGAAGCAGGCACAGGTCGCAGCACAGCAAGGGGACGTCGCAGCAGGGGTCACTCGGTGAGGCCACAACTGCCGTTGTCATCTAGCGGCTGTGTGTTGTTCAGCAACCCAATGGTTCTTGATTGGTTGACTAGGTCATCCACTTCCTCCCAGATGACATCTGACAACTCCAGCCAAGAGTCGGTGGGAACATCAGGCACAACCCATAGTTGGCATGGCGCGGGAGCGGGTCAGCGGCCCTCACCTGTCCTCAACCCGCCTCTGTCCCATCCAGTTCCCTCAGCCAGAGATCTACTATGTGGTCTGGGCTCAGCGCCACTATACAGCGAGAATGAAAATTTGAGGAGGGCAGTCAGCAGCTACTTGGCAGCGAAGAAATGGGGCCAATATCCCCTGCATCTTGCAGTAGGCGGCAAAGTATAGATGTGGAGAGTGGCATGGGATGTCATGTTGTGAGGGGTCAGCCTCTGCATACCAAGACCGTTGATGAGGACAGCAGTGACGATGAAACACAAATCGATGTTGATGTAGCCGACCGCACTTGGGAGCTGAGTGAAGCAAGGGCTTCATCATCGTCAGGAGAAGAGGGCGTCAGCTTGCACATCAGGCAGCGGCGCAGCCAGCAAGTGGGTTGTGTGGCCGTGAGTCAGCAGGGTAGCAGCAGTGTGAGGTCGGGAGCCAAGCGGCCACGGGGTAGAAAACCCGCTTCGCAGGTCCAAGAAAGTAGCGGCCCAGGGGCTCAGCGAGGCAGCGGCAGTAGAAGTCACTCAGTGCGGAGCGTTGGCGGCAAAATCAGCTACTCGTCGGTGTGGCAGTTCTTTGCTAAGACACCGGAGGAGCCGAATAAGGGAAAATGTAGAATCTGTGGGCAGAAAGTGAAGCGTGGCCAGGGAGCTAACGTTGGCACCACGGCCCTGCGTCAACACATGCAGCGTCACCATCCTGTGTCCTGGGAGAAACGTGGCTCAAATAGGGTGGTCCATCCTGCCGCCACAGCAGCAGCGCCCAGTGGCACGCATGCCATTGCAGCCAGTCAAGGCTCCACCACCTCTGCCGAAGGGAGCTGTCTCTCTTTGCCATCATCTCCCGGTCCAGATGCTCCTGCTCCTCGCTACTCGTGGCGCCAGCAGTCGTTCAACGAGGCGATTGCAAAGAGACAACAGTATGCGTGCAACCATCCTAAAGTGCAGAAGCTGACCATGCTCCTGTCCAAGTTGTTGGCAGTCCCTCCTTTCCAAATGGTGGACTCTGCACTTTTCAGAGAACTAATGGCTTGTGCCGAGCCGAGATGGGGATTTTCCAAGCCGTAATTTCTTTTCCAAAAAGGCAGTAACCACACTTCACAAAAAATGTAGAACAGAAGCTGGGCCAGTCCTTGAGCTTATCGGTTTGTTCCAAGGTGCACGGCAGCGTGGACGTGTGGAGCTGTAACTACGGTCAGGCTCAGTACATGTCCTTTACGGCCCACTGGTGAAATGTCCTTCTGCCCAGCACACCAACAACTTGGACAGGAGACGCCGCTTTCTCCTCCACTTTGTCAAACTGATGCTCCTGCACCAATGTCCGCCTCCTCCTCCTCCACCACCACCACCATCTCTGCCCCCACAAGAGCTGCTCCATCATACCACATGTGTAGGGCACAGCGTTGTCACGCAGTTCTACACCTGGCTTGCCTCGGTGAATGAAGTCACACAGGGGAGGAACTGCTCCGTGTCATGCAACCAGAAATCGATGTGTGGCCTTCTCCGCACCAACGGCAAATCGGAACCATCCGTTGGAATTCCAGCCTGCACATGTTGGACCGACTGTATGAACAGAGAAAGGCCATTAACGGTTTTTTGATGATCCAGGCGGACAGGAGTACTCCCCTGTGTAACTTTGATGTCAGCCAGTGGCAGCTCATGCGTGACACCTGTCATTTGCTGAGGCCATTTGAGGAGGCGACGTTATTTGCCAGTCGCCAGGACTACGGGATGAATAACGTCATTCCACTGCTTCATGTCCTGTAACAGATGCTGAAAAATCTGTCTGGGCAGGGGACTGGAGACTTGGCGACTACATCTCGCCCGGGCCCCAGAGTCCGGGGGGGACTGAACTGAGGAGGAGAGGAGGACATTGGAGCAGAAGCATTGTCTGGTGAAATGATGGATTTTCTACCCAGGTGACAGGAGAGAGGAGCAGGAGCAGCTGGAGGAAGTAGATGGAGATGAGGAAGACGAGGCAGATGACCCGTAAGCACCGTGGCAGTATACAGTGGAGATGGAGGCAGGGAGTCCCTCGGAGTCACTTGTGCAGATGGCCCACAGAATGCTAATTTGCCTGGCTAGTGACAGCCGAATAGTCACCATCCGGCAGAGGGATGACTTGTGGCTCTCCACCATATTACACCCTCGCTACCGGTCCAAAATGGGAGCCTTTTTCCCAGCTGCTGAGAGGGGGGACAAACTCAAATACTATAAGGAAATCCTCCGTAGTCAGCTGGCCGCTGCCTATGTGCGGCATCATCCCTCCACTGACAGGTCTGTCCGGGGGGGTTCCTCAGCGCTCACGTACTACTGCCGTGGCTGCTGGGGGAAGGTCGGGGGGTAGGAGGAGTACCAGCTCCATCAGCAGGAACCTAAGTCTGGAGTCACTGTGAGCAGCTTCCTTCACCCGCCTAGTGAGGGGGCAGTCGCCAGCAGCAACAGAAAGGCCCTTTGGAGCAGACCCTGAACCAACCAGGGGGTTTGGCCTACTTAGACAGCACCTGCTACCCCATTTAGAAGATCCGCTGGACTACTGGAGAGCCAAACTGGATGTGTGGCCACAACTTTGCCGAGTTTGCAGTGGAGAAGCCTGCCCCTGCCCGGCCAGTAGTGTGGCACCAGAGCGGGTGTTCCAGTGGCGGGGCCCATCGTTACCCCCAAGGAGAACCCGCTTGTCCACGGGAAATGTGGAACGACTGACCTTTGTCAAGAATGAATCAAGTGTGGATCGGCCGGGAGTTCCACACACCAATGCCTTAGGCGTCAGATTACATCAGCCATGACGCCTCACCAAAACTTTGAGAAATGAGTCTGGATTTAAACTACCTGCCTCAGCCACTATTCTGATGCTGCCACCCATCTGATGCCATACATCTGCTGCCAGTTTCTCCATCTGCCTACCATCATCTTTAACAGGGACTGGTATTTTCCACCCACCTCCACACTGTCATTGTGCCACTCTATGACCTGATGCTGCTGCTGCTGCTGTTGCTGGTGCCGTGACATCCACACTGTGTCATTGTGACACTTTCTGACCTCATGCTGCTGCTGCTGTCGTTGCTGCTGTCATTGTGCCACTCTCTGCCTCATGCTGTTGCTCCTGCCGTCACCTCCACTCTCTGTCATTGTGCCACTCTGTGGCCTACTCCTGTTTGTGCCACCTCCACACTGTGTCATTTTGCCACTGTCTGACCTCATGCTGCTGCTGTGGCTGCTGCCGTGACCTACACACTCTGTAATTGTGCCACTATGTGGCCTACTCCTGTTGGTGCCACCTCCACACTCTGATCATTGTGCCACTCTCTGGCCGTGACATCCATACTGTGTCATTGTGCCACTCTCTGACCTCATGCTGCTGTGGCTGCTGTCCCTTGCGCTGTCCATTGTACCACTCTCTGACCTCATGCTGTTGCTCCTGCCGTCACCTCCCCCCTCTCTGTCATTGTTCCACTCTGTGGCCTACTCCTGTTTGTGCCACCTCCACACTGTGCATTGTGCCACTGTCTGACCTCATGCTGCTGCCCGTGGCTGCTGCCGTGACCTACACACTCTGTCATTGTGCCACTATGTTTGGGCCCACTCCCTGTTGGTGCCACCCCCCACACTGTGTCATTGTGCCACTCTCTGGCCTACTACTGTTATGCCACCTCCAGAATGTGATTGTGCTACTGTCTGACCTCATGCTGCTGCTGTGGCTGCTGCCGTGACCTTCACACTCTGTCATTGTGCCACTGTCTGACCTCATGCTGCTGCTGTGGCTGCTGCCGTGACCTACACACTCTGTCATTGTGCCACTCTGTGGCCTACTCCTGTTGGTGCCACCTCCACACTCTGTCATTGTGCCACTCTCTGGCCGTGACATACACACTGTGTCATTGTGCCACTCTCTGACCTCATGCTGCTGCTGCTGTCGTTGCTGCTGTCATTGTGCCACTCTCTGACCTCATGCTGTTGCTCCTGCCATCACCTCCACTCTCTGTCATTGTGCCACTCTGTGGCCTACTCCTGTTTGTGCCACCTCCACACTGTGTCATTGTGCCACTGTCTGAACTCATGCTGCTGCTGTGGCTGCTGCCGTGACCTACACACTTTGTCATTGTGCCACTATGTGGCCTACTCCTATTGGTGCCACCTCCACACTCTGTCAATTTTGCCACTACTCTGTCCTACTACTGTTTTTGCTACCTCCAGAATGTCATTGTGCTACTGTCTGACCTCATGCTGCTGCTGTGGCTGCTGCCGGACCCACACACTCTGTCCATTGTGCCACTGTCTGACCCCCATTTCTGCTGCTGTGGCTGCTGCCTTGACCTCCACACTCTGTTATATTGCCACTCTGTGCCTACTCTTGTTGGTGCCACCTCCACACTCTGTCATTGTGCCACTCTCTGGCCTACTACTGTTTTTGCTACCTCCAGAATGTCATTGTGCCACTGTCTGACCTCATGCTGCTGTGGCTGCTGCCATGACCTACACACTGTGTCATTGTGCCACTATCTGACCTCATGCTGCTGCTGTGGCTGCTGCCGTGACCTACACACACTCTGTCATTGTGCCAGTGTCTGACCTCATGCTGCTGCTGTGGATGCTGCCGTGACCTACAACACTCTGTCATTGTGCCACTCTGTGGCCTACTCCTGTTTTTGCCACCTCATAATGTCATTGTGCCACTCTCAGACCTCATGCTTCGGTGCGCTCTGCCGTCACCACTCCCACACTCTGTCACTGCTCCACCTCTTGGCCTACTGATGTTGCCACCTAAGCCCCACACTTCTTTTTTCCATGCTTTCGCTGCAATGACTTTATCAGGCTACATTCCCGCGTTGAGTTTTGGTCAGTTTGCCGACCCTCTTAAGTGCCCAGGGAATTTTATATAGTGAAGCGATTCAAAGAGCGTGGCAGTAATATGCATGACATACTAAAAACAACAAGTGTATGAAGACCAAAACCAACTTCCACTGCATATTTAAGCATGGCGCAACGTTCTACAGCACCCTACAGTCGGCAAATCGAATTTTTTAGAAATTCGCCCATCTTTAGCTGTGATACAATGCTTTGGCACATCCTCAACTCAGGATCTTGGACATGGTTATAGGTGACCCCACACAGCTATTCCTCATGTACTTGCTTTAATTTCTAGTCCAATGACTTTCTTCAGTAGACAGGGCTATGCCCTCTGTCTATAACAGGTCAATAAAAGCTCTCTAGGCTTCTCACAAAGTTCTACCACACACGCTGTAAACAAAACACTGTACATATAGTCTCCCTACAAATGTTAAGGTGCCGCATTTTAACACCATAATGCATATACCTATGCCAGGGTCAGGCTCTTTCTCAGAATTTACTCCCATCCCCCTCCTTACACATCACTGGGTTTAATAGTTCCTTTTCTGTAGATGTGCTGATTTGTCCATGACTTTCCTAAAGGGATTTGTAGAGTAAATCCACAACATTCCTTTTTGTGATGCAAGAATTACATAGACATTTATCTGCTCTTTATAAATGTATGGTATAGATCTCCATTAAGTTGCTTTTCATAAGTTAAAGAGGTTATTACAAGCGAGGATATAGAGAGAAGAAACATTTTGCCTGCCAAAGGCCTTCCTCATAACATTTCTATGGAGGAATAAAATGTAATCAGCGTATGGAACAATATGAAGAGAGCAAAAAGGTGGGGGGGCGGGGGTTGGAAAAAGAAGAGAGATCTGAAAGAATTGTGGAATGGGACAAGGAAATACAAAGGAGCAGTGAAAAAAGAGGGGAGAAAAAGGTTATAACAAGGGGTATAAACGACAAGTAGAATACAAAAAGGGGTCATGCAGAGCAAACAGGTACATACAGTATATACAAAATGTACAGAATAGATACAATATACAAAATTATGTACAATTGATGCAGAAGAATCTGAAGAGGTGGCAAGATATGGTCCTTGTGGGTCATGTTCAAGAATGAGGGATAGGAGGAGCAGAGCCAAAGGGGCAGATTTATCAAGGCAGTTGCGGCAGAATTCTGTCTCAATTTGCACCAAAAATTATGTCTTACAAGCTTTTCGCCACATTTACAATTTTTTTAGATAGTTTCAGATGCTTCTGCGCCTCGTCCGACAAAGGGGGTTTGGCCTAGTAAAAGGGGCATGGTTTCACAGGGAAACGGGGCGCAGTTTTGGCACATTTTCTGGCGTAAAAGTAAGCCAACTTAAAGATGGTACAAACTTAGACTAGACAGTTCTAACCTGCACCAGATTTATCAGCACTGTGATAAATGTGGCGCACTGAAGGTGCTAATGTTCAACAACTATTAAATTGACCGTATTTCGGCCCGGATTTTGCGGCGTACTGCGCTCAATACGGGCCGAGGTACGTCCCAGTCCTTACGGTAATCCACAGTTCTCATAGAGAACTATGGATTACGCCTCCTCTCCCCGCTCACACAATACGCCATGGGGGGAGATAAGTGATATGTCAATTACTAGAGCCACTAGCAATGAATGTCTATGGGGCTGGCAGGCTGCCAGCCCCCCTGCCCCGCAGGAGTCGGCACAAGCTCCAAAGTCCCGGCGTAATTTCGGGGCGCAATTAAGCCTCGCAATTATGCCGTGTGAACATACCCTAAGACTGTCTAGTCTAACTGTAAGTTGTCTAAGAGTTATACCACTAATTGGACAATCTGTGTTGGGATGTGAAAAACAGGGAGACTGGAGATATAGGTAGGATAGCCGAACAGGGTATGTAGAATGAACACACAAAAACACTGTTGGATAGTGGAGAAAGTGGAGCTGTGGTGAGCGAAGGAAATACACAAAATGCACAAGTTGGACAGAGAAAGGAGAATAATAGGACCACTTATATACCTGTTAAGATGAGAGAAGCAGGTTTGGAGTGGTCGAGCACCACCAATGTAGTGTGCTCAATCCAAAGAGCTGTGTGTAGTGTGAGAGAGGTGTTCCTATTTATGTAATTCCTGCATCACACAAAGGAGTGCCATGAGTTTATTCTACATATTGAATATTCAAATGGTAAACTGTTCCTTTGATCACCCGACAATCACTTTGATACTGGTGTGCGGTTTACGCATTTATCTTTCCAGAGGGATTGTCAACACCATCACCAATTACAACCTGAGCAGCTGTTTATTCCTGATCTGTGTTTCAGATAAACACTGTATCCTGTGGAGCAGTTTCAAGCAACTAGGGCCTCAGTCCACCTTCTGTAATATTTCTGGGCAATGTCTGATGTCCTGGTCTCTATTACAGCAGTGTTGGGCATTCTTTGTCCTTTTTCCCACAAAAACCTTCCACAAAATCTTTTCTTTCTGTGCCTTTGAAACAGGTGGTGCGACTAAACATCCATTGCCCTTGGCAACCCTCTGTAACTTCTTTAATCCATTGTCGGGAGTGGTGTAGTGTTGGACATGTGGTGCATCGTGCTCATTAACTTGACAACACATCTTCTTCAGAGGTAGATCAGGCTTTTACTCACAGCACTGGAAACTTGTACATATTACAATCCTTTAAGTCACGACACCAAGAAGTAGCACAATTCTTCACACACACTTTTCACGAGGGAATCACTCTCAGTCCACCTCACTGTGTAACACGACCTCCTCAGTAGCCTCTTCTCAAGTCTTCCCATCTGAGAGTGCGGCTTAGCCCAATTAACCTCTCTACAGACCTCTTGTTCACTACCCAGTTCCAACTATTCAGGTCTACTCTCATCTAGGATCTCTCTGTAGCTCCAGGGTTCCTCACCTGCACCTCTTTCTCTATCTGCCTCTTGATCCTGTGTCCTATCCTGGCCACTGTTCGCTCTCTGTGGCTGGAATCTCTACCCCAGCCTCCCCTTCTCTTTTCTGTTTCAATTATTTACATGCTCAGCTACATACTGGGCTTTGGCCAGGGTTTACTGAACTCTGCCTCCTCACATCACTGCCACTTCCCTTCTCTCCTAGCTGACTATGATTCTGTAACTTAGCCCTCTCTTACTGGCTGCCTATTCCTCACTGTAACCATAGTTTCCCCTTTCTAACTGCTAAGCTCTTAACGCTCTCCTTCTAGTGACTGAGTAACTCACATAGCTGTAACCCACAGCAACACGCTATCTACTACCCACACAAATACAAATATACAGTTATACCCCCTTACAACCTAAATCTATACTCATTTTGCACACTCTCAAGCTACCCCACAAATGTTTTACTCAAGCTTGTCCTTTGCTTTGGTTTCCAGCCTACTGACCTTTTTTTTAATTGACAAGTCCAGGCCTTCTTTTTCTTATTGGCTACCTCTAGGCACCTCACCACTCCCTTCTTTTCCATCAAACCTACTGGGCTCATTTTGAAGGTGGTCAAACAGTGGGGGGAAAGGGGAAAAAACCAAATTTAAAAAATTTATGCACAATATATTATAGCATATCTAAATTGTGGCTCTCCAGGTGTTATGAAACTATAATTCACATTAAAACCCTGACGGGTTGAAGTGGGGGGTTGATTCCCAAAAGACGGCAAAAAAAAATCAAATTTGAAAAAAATAAAATAAAAAAGGGCTGTTATAATTTTTTTTCTTGAAAACCCTTTCAGATTTATTTTTTTCATTCAGGGCACCCCATGTAAACAAAGACCAGAATTGAATACAGAACAGAAGTGTGGACCAGGACAGCTTCTCGGTATGTTTAACAGCTTTCCCCAAAGGGGGTTTTAGTTTATTTTTAAAGGGTATATGAAAAAAAATTTGTGTGCAAGGGGAAATTTTAAAAAGCCCCCTCTGAAGGGCAAGATGACTTAAGGGCCCCCTTTTACTGTTTTAAAATCATGATGTAACCTACAGATGATAAACTCTTGCTTGACTGCACGCAATGTGTCCCAGAGAGCGGCATCCAGGACAGGTTTAGAAGCAGAAGACACCTTGCATCTTTAAATATAATGAAGCAACCGGAGATATGTCTCTCTATTTGAGTATGGTTTTACTGTAAATGCACAGGAGAAAATTGCATGTTGAACTGTACGGATGTTCCCACTTCTCTTTCTCAGATCAGATCTTACCACTCTATGTGACACAATGTCATCCTTCAGAAGACATACTGACATGCTGTTTATAATAATGTAGTGTCTTTTTACATGTACTTGAAACTATGAAATGGAGAAAATAAAATGCATGGACACTTAATTTTATTGCACATTTGGATGCTATATATAAGTACTTCTTGCTTCTGAGCTAGTGGATCTTTCCATTTTGCAAATATTTCTCGTAGATCTTCTGCTACAGTTCAACAGCAAAACATCTGGTGCCACATAGTGATTCAGAAACTCTTTTCTCATGACATATTGGGCCACATGTATGAAAACTGTCTACTTCTAAAACTCACTTTGTTGCCCATAGCAACCAATCAGAGCCTTCCTCTCATTTTACCATAGCAGTATATGAAATTAAAGGGGCGCTCTGATTGGTTGCTATGAGCAACAAAGTTAGTTCTAGACCATGACAGTTTTCATACATGTGGCCTCTGGTCTTGTGATGTCCTTAAACTCATGGAGCCCTCCATTATTCACGTGCTTCTCAGCCCACTCAAACTATCATCGAGTAACCACACATTCCATCTAGAGTCAGAGCTACATGAGCTTTCATAATGTTAATGCAAATAATATTAGCAAATGCAACTACTACATTGGGACTCTTTAACATAAAACTACGGAACCAACTTAAGACTCATTACAAATGTTTACACTTATGGATAAATTAAGAATCAGTGTAAATTAAGTTTTCGAGCCAAAGCCGAAGTGGATCCAGCAGGAAGTATAAGTTTAACCCCTTAAGCTGAACACCTGAAAAGTACTTAATGACCAGCACATTTTTTTAGTTTTTGCCTCCTTGCATTTCAACAATTTTAACTTTTTTACTTTGTCAATGACACAGTTGTATGAAGCCTTGTTTTATTCTGGAAAAGTTGTACTTTGGGGGGGAATAGTTTAAGTTAACTTATAAATTATTGTAAAATTTGTTTTTAATTTTTTTCATTTTTTTTACACCATTCACATTTCCCACTTAATAACTTGTTTAATTCTGCAGGTTAATACAGTCATGTGGTGACCTAATATGTGTAGTTTTTTTTTTTTTTTGTGTGTGTAATGTATGCACAATTATTTATTAGATATTTATTTTTATTTTATTATTTATTTTATTTGTTTTTTTTCTAGACTTTTTCTTTTACTCTTTTTTAAAAACAGCAGTCGGTCGTTAAGAGGTTAAAGATAAATTCACATGGGTAAGAATTAATGCAGATTTTACTTGTAGAGTTGTGCAGGTATGAGTCTGGTTTTACGCAGCGTTTCTTCATGCATATTTTGTTGCAGTATGTGTAAACCAAAATCAGGAGTGGAGAAAAAGTATAACGGAAAACCTTGTACCTCTTCTGTGGGTTGGATCTATTACTGGTTTTGGCTTACAAACAGTGCTGAAAAATACGAATAAAAAAGAGTGTGAACCAGCCTTAAGTTATGTTATCATGTAGATTTTCAATTGTGTACTAGGATTAGACAAATAATTTAGAGACAGATTTTCAATGTAGAACTTCTATAGACAAATTTAGCTCTTATTCTGACTCTAAATCTGTCCCAAGAAGTGACATGTCAATTCTTTTTTTCAACATCAGAAAAATCAGCATCAGCTTCACTGACACACATCAGATTTAGATGCTGAATCTAAGCCAGATTTCGCGCTATATCTTTGTTAGATTCAGCATTAAGAACACTGGAGTGAATATACACCCCTCACAATTTTGTAAATATTGTATTATATATTTTCATGGGACAACACTGAAGATACAAATCTTTCATACAATGTAAATTAGTCAATGTACAGCTTGTATAACTGTAAATTTGGTGTGTCCTCAAAATAACTCAACACACAGCTATCAATATCTAAACTGCTGGCAACAAAAGTGAGTACACCCCTAAGTGAACAAGTGTGCCCAGTTTGCCATTTTTCCTCCATGGTGTCATGTGACTCATCTGTGTTTCAAGGTCTCAGGTGTGAATAGGGAGCAGGTGTGTTCAGTTTGGTGCTATCGCTCTCACATACTGATCACCGGAAGTTTAACATGGCACCTCATGGCAAATAATTCTCTGAGGATCTGAAAAAAAGAATTGTTGCTCCACATAAAGATGGTCTAGAACATCCATAAAACAAGATGCAACAGGGTGACCAAGACCATATAGTGGTTTAACAAGTTACACTCAGAACAGGCCTCGCCATGGTGGACCAAAGATGTTGAGTGCACGTACTCAGCGCCATATCCAGAGTCTTTTCTAAATAGATGTATGAGTGCTTCCAGCATTGCTGCAGAGGTTAATGGGCAGAGGGTCAGCCTGTCAGTGCTCAGACCATGCACTGCACACTGCATAAAATTGGTCTGCAAGGCTGTTGTCCGAAAAGGAAGCCTCTTCTAGAGATGATGCACCTGAAAGCCTGCAAACGGTTTGCTGAAGACAAGCAGACTAAAGACATGGATTACTGGAACTGTGTCCTGTGGTCTAATGAGACCAAGATAAACTGATTTGGTTCAGTGTATGTGGCAACAACCAGGTGAGGAGTACAAAGACAAGTGTTTCTTGCCTACAGTCAGGCATGGTGGTGGGAGTGTCATGGTTTGGTGCTGCATGAGTGCTGCCGGCTGTGGAAAGCTACAGTTCATTGAGGAAACCATGAATGCCAACATGTACTGTGATATACTGAATCTGAGCATGATCCCCTTTCCTTCAGAAACTGGATTGCAGGGCAGTATTCCAACATAATAGCGACCCCAAACACACCTCCAAGATGACCACTTCCTTTCTAAAGAAAATGAGGGTAAACTTGCTGCACTGGCCAAGCATGTCTCCAGATCTAAACCTTATTGAGCATCTGTGAGGCATACTCAAATGGAAGGGGGATGAGCGCAAGTTATCTAACATCCACCAGTTCTATGATGTCGTTATGAAGGAGTGGAAGAGGATTCCAGTGGCAATCTGTAAATCTTAAGTGATCTCCATGCAAAAGAGATTTAAGGCAGTGCTTTATAATAATGGTGGTAATACAAAATATTGACACTTTGGGCACAATTTGTCCATTTTCACTTAGGGGTGTATTAACTTTTGTTGCCAGAGGTTTAGACATTGATGGCTGTGTGTTATTTACACTGTTACACAAGCTGTACGCTAACTAATTTACATTGTATCAAAGTGTCATATTTTCAGTGATCTTGAAATGTGTAAAGAATTCATACAGAAAGTTCAAAAGAAAAATCCTCTTAATTATTCAATGAGTAATGACAAAGAGCATTAAAAAAAGCCTAAAATGTTCTTCAATTACATAGTAAAAAGGTTAAAACATTAAAGTGTTTCCCCACTAAAAGTAATTGGGGAGGATTTATGGAGGATAATAGGGATAAAGCAAATTTATTAAACTTTTTTTCTCAGCTGTATTTATTCAGGAGTATGAAATACAAGGTGAGATGTGTGGGGGCGTGGGAGGGACAATTCTTTATTAAATTTAATTTGTCCAACCAGGAAGAGATGCAGTGTAGTCTTAAAAATATTAAACAAAACTAATTACCAGGTCAAGATGCTATATACCTGCAAGGGAAGTAAGAACAGCGATAAATGGACCATTATTTCTAAAATTTAAAAATGTTTACTCACTACAAAGATTAGCTTTCAACATCAAGGGACATTTAAAGGAAGGCTTTTTCTAAATACATTGGTCAATAGATTTTACTTTAATCCTAAGCTAAGAGACATTTTATATGCTCTGAGTGAACACAGGTTTCTATGGTAACCTGTTTTACCAGACCATATCTCTGTTATCTGATTAGTGGAGAATGCTTAGAGCAAGAAGTGATGTCGCTGCATGGACAGACAGAGATAACTATTTCTTCTCCGGAGTGGGGAAGTGAGCTCTAACAAGATTATAGATAAAGCCATTGTTTACGGTCTTCACAGCACAAGTACCTTGTGTTTAATGAACAGAGATAATATCTCTTACGCTTACGTAATGCCTCAGCTAAAAGCTGAATATGCTACTCTCTGCTATAGAGCCACCTATAGCCTGCAGAGTTTAAAATGCTTTTGACTCAATGAAACCGCATGGTGAGAAAACCCCTTTAAAGATTTTGTGTTCTGTGATAGTGTCTGTTTCACATGGTGCATAAAAAATATTTAAAAAAGGGTTCAATACTGATTCCAGAACTATAGGTCTGTATATTTAACCTCTTTTTGGGCAAAATATTTGAAGGTTTTCTAAGAGATGCTTGAGTTTATCAATGAAATTCTCAATAAAATACACTACTCATAAAAAGTTAGGGATATTTGGCAGTTGAGATTTCAAGATTAACAAACTTTCTTGAAAAAATGTTTAATTGAACTAAATGAGACCATCTCTTAACTGTAGAATGCACATGTCCAACTGTTTGATTTTCCAGTACTGTTTGCACAACTTACTGATCACTAACAAAGAGCTTAATTGCAAATCTCACAACAGGCGTTTTATCCTTGAATCGCCGAATAAATTAAGGGGATACATTTGAATAGGGATTTAAACAGTCTTCCTCATCATGCTGTTTATATTTTGACCTCAGGAGACCAAAACAACACCTTAAAATTGATCAACAGTACCTCACTACTGCGAGGCTTCAAGCAGGAAGCTCTCAGATGGAAGTGGCTATTGAGCTTAGAGTGTCACAGAGTGTCATCAGCAGTTTGCAACAGAGCTACAGAGAGACTGGAAGAGTCACAGAAAGACAAAGAAGTGGACGTCCTTTGGCTATATCACACACTGCTGACTGCTCCATTGTAAACAATGCCCTGCGGAATGAGCACATTTAAGGGAAGTGAGAGGCAAACAAATGTCACATTGGACTATTTGTAACCATTTACATCAGCATGGTCTGCGTGCTAGACAAACTGACCACACCACCAGGCACAGAGACTATCGTCATGCATGGGCCAGAGAGCACCTACACTGGATGAGGGACCAGTGGTCCTCAGTGCTGTTTAGTGATTAAAGTCGATGGCCGCCAACAGTACCGGAGACATCAAAGAGAGCTTTGTGTATCAGCCAGGTCAGATACCGGTCAGATACTCTTGTCTTTCGTCTAGCACGCAGAACACGCTAATGTAACCAGTTATGAATAGTCAGACGTGACACTTGGTTGCCTCTCACCTCCCCTAAATGTTAATGGAGTTGTGTGACAATTATCATCTGCTTCCACATGGCATTGTTTACAATGAAGCAGTCAGCAATGTGTGATGTAGCCAAAAGATGTCCACTTCTTTGCCTTAATAAGATTCTTCCCGTCTCTCTGTATCTCGGTTGCAACCAGCTGATGACACTCTGGAACACTGTACGCTCAGAGGCCTCTTCCGTCACCCTGCTTGAAGTCTTGCAACAGTGAGATACTATTGATCAATTTTAAGGTGTTGTCTTGGTCTTATGATGTCAAAATGTGAACAGCATGGTTAGGGGACTGTTTAAATCCCAACTCAAATTGATCCCTAAATTTTTTGGGTGATTCAGTGATCAAAACTACTGTCTGGTGAATTTTGCCATACGATTCCTTGTAGAGATCAACAAGTTGTGCAAAAAGTACTGTACATTGATCAGTTGGACATGTGCATCTTAAAGTTAAGAGATGGCCTAATTTCAGTTCATTTAAAAAGAAAATTCAAGAAAATTTATGTTCATCTTGGAATTTGAACCAAAGTTTTTTGTGAATAGTTTATATATTATTCCATATCAGCATGGAATGTTGAGGGACTGGTCCTGTGCCTACATGTTTTTCTATATTAATACATTCTCAGTATAATCTTTTGTGACCTGAGAACTTTTATTTCTTGTGATAAGAAATCTGGTAATTATATGCTGGGTGCTGTAAATATTATTCCATGTTAAAGGTCAGAAGGTGATTGAGGATTTCGCTGTTTTTCATAAAACAAATAAAAAGCTTTGTTCCCTCTCATTTCCTTTATTTTGTTAACAAACAATAGGAATAAAAAGAACAGTGATTGATCAAACTAATATTTATGGGATCAAGATAATCTCAATGATCATTAAAACTGAATTAAATACTTACTTTTTTCATAACTCAACTGTCAGTGGCAGTCATAAATAAAAGGTTTTTTCCTTGGTATGTCAGGACAAAACTTAACTTTGGAATCTATTTCTATTCAACCTTTTGCATGGTATTTTTCTTCTAAAATATATAATTATTAGCAAAAGGAATATATTTCATTATTCCAACTTGTAGTCATTGAAGTGCAAATTTGATTTTCTGAGGTTCTTTTAAATCTCACGTTTCAAATGACTAGATAAAGTTACTAGTTACAAATTAACTTCAGCAATTAAAAGGAAAACCCAAAAAAAAACTGTGAGATATAAAAAATATATGCTTAAATGTAGTCTACTTACATTACAGCTTCTGCTTTTGTCCCTCACTGCTGGTATTCATGTGCCCTGCTTTTCCCATTCTTCCTCTGTCACAATCAATGGAACATCATAGCTGAAGTCTGCAATTAACCTAGTTGGTACCCAAAATTAAAAAAAAAACCCAAAAAATAAAAAAAAAAAAAAAAAAAACCCCAAAAAAAAAAAACAACCAAACCCCCCCCCCCCCCCCCCAAAAAAAAAAAAACAAAAATAAAAAAACACACAAAAAAAAAACCCCCCGCCCCCCCCCCCCCCCCCCCCCCCCACAAAAAATTTTTTTTAAATTTTTTTTTTTATTTTTTTTTTTTTTTTCCCCCCCCCCCCCCCCCCCCCCCTTTTTTTTTTTTTTCTTTTTTTTATTTTTTTCTAATTTTTTTGGCCACATTAGTCATAATGTCAACACAGACGCAAAAACGTCCTTTTTTTCAGCGTTTTTTGTTTTCTAAAAATGCTGAAAAAACAACTGAAAAGAGAACCCATAGATTTTAATAGTAAAAACCTTTTGTTGTCTTTTTTTTCTGCTCGCTTTTGCTGCTGGTCGTTTTTTGAAGCATGTTGCAAAAAACGACTGAGCAGGGAAGAAAATACAATTGGAGTCTATGGAAAGCGGCTGAAATTTTTTGACGCTTTTTTGCCACATTTCTTCTATAAATGGTTTGTTACATTTTGAACCTATATGCAGATATTTGAGATCCTGAAAATCCCATAAGAGTATTGTATACATTACTCATGATATCTACTTGCTCTTGCAGTTGTTATAAAATAAGGAGATATAAACAAGGAATAACAAAGCTACTACACTGCAATAGAGGAAAATGAAACTCACATCTTTGTTTTACTTTTATATATCACACAAATGTAAGATTGGAGTCGGATCTTAAAGAACCCCACCATTGTCGAGAATGGAAGTCTCCATATTCTAGACTGAAGAGCAAGGCCATTATTTTCCACCTTTTACTATATGAGTTCATTAGGCTATTTTGGTTGGAAATAACCAAACTAGTGTGTTTAACAGCTTCCAAGCTTTTCTGGTGCAAGTATCATGAAAAAGGCTAAGACTCTACATTGTGCATCTTGCCATCCTAGGAAATCCAAAACCATGAAGAGGTATCTTTGGGCTTTGATTTATTCATCAGCCAGTCACAGTTTATTTTCTAATGATAACTGCATGAGACTACATGAGCATGAAAAAATAATATTACTTGTGTCAAAAATTGTAGTGACTGAATGTCCTAATTAGAGATGGGCGAATTGATTCCAACGAAGTGGAAATTCGTTTGAAATTTTTTTTCAGGAAATTCGGTTCGGGAACGAAGTGGTCGACTTTGGGGTACTTCGGGTGAACGAAGGTGTGCTTTTGATTGATAAAATGGCTGCGAGCAAAACCCCATGGCGATACATGGGCAAAGAACTCTGGGAGGAAGAAGGGCATAGCCTGATGAAATGTGCAGAGTGAAGCCAATCAGCAGACGGCGGGATTCTGTGACGTCAACGCTCTATATAAGTCCGGGCTGCGACGACGGGAGCTAACACCTCCCTCTCACTGTGCTCAATCAGGGAAGGTGGCTGCCGCGGGCTGATTGCTCCTTACTGAAGAATTGATTTTTATATAGCGTTTTCTGTGGGGTGTCTCAGCTTGTCTCAGAGATGTTTCTTAATGTTCTATTTCAAATTTTTTGGGGTATTGATCTGAAATCCAGTGTGCGTCCACTCAGCTGCATATTCATTCATATCAAGTGGATCTGAGCCAGTTTCAGTTGTATTCATTTAAAGAAACAGCATTTTTACAAATACTAATACCACTTCATTTTTGGCTGCTCAATTCTATTGCGCAATTTAATCCATGGGTTAATTAAGCGTTGTTTTGCTGGTAGTGCTGACCCCAAGAAACCGTCTTTTTCAACGCCAAAATATATAATTTTTCCTGTAGCCTAATTCAAAGAAAGGTTTAATTACCCACTGTATCTCGTGTTGTAGTGGCGTAGAAAACACGCAATTTGTAACATGCTACAAAGCATACTATTTTGTGCGGCCCAATTATTTGGCGCAATTAAACATCCAGGGGTTAAAATAAGCGTTGTTTGCTGGTGTGATGACCCCAAGAAAACCGTCTTTTTCAACAGCCAAAATATATAAATTTTTCCTGTAGCACTATTTCACAAGCAAAAGGTTAATTACATACTGTATCTCTTGTTGTGTGGCGTAGAAAACATTGCAATTGTTAACACGCTACAAGCTACTATTTTGTGGGGCTCAATTCTTTGGCTCAACTAACATCCAGGGTTAATTAATCGATGTTTGCTGCTGTGCTGACCCAAGAAACCGTCTTTTTCAACGCCAAATATATAAATTTTTTTCTGTAGCCTAATTCACAAGAAAAGGTTTATTACAACTGTATTTTGTTTGTGTGGGTAAAAAACACCCCCAATTGAACACCTACAAAGCTACTATTTTGGGGGGCTCAATTTTTGGGCGAATTTCTCCAGGTTAATTAAGCGTTGTTTTGCGGTGTTGACAAAAATAAACCGTTTTTTTAACCCCCAAAAATTTATACTTTTTTCCTGTAGCCTAATTCTGCCCCAAAGGTTAATTAAACCCCCCTGGTGCTTTTCATTTATAAAACAAAACGTTTTTTTAAACGACACATAAAGAAAATTTTTTCCGGGCCCATTTGTGTGAGCCCCAATTTTACCCCAAGGGTTCCCCCAAGTTTTTTTACGGGTTCATTTGGAGTCAAAAAAGGGTGTATATTTATCATTAAAGTTCATCATAAAAATTTGGTTGTACATTTTTAAAACAAAAGTTTGTCAACAGAGAGGTGGCGGTCTGCACCTCCGGTGGCGTGGCAAAACATTCCGGGAAAGGCCGGTGCAGCATAGCAAGGGGACGTCGCGCGGGGTCATCGGTGAGGCCACAAACTGCGCGTATCTAGCGGCCGTGTGTTGTTCAAAAACCCAAGGGTTTTTGTTTGGTTGACAGGTCATCCTCTTCCTCCCAGTGACATCTGAAAAACCCCCCAAAGGGTCGGTGGGAACCTCAGACAAAAACCATTATTGGCTTGGCCGGGAGCGGGTACGGGCCCTCACCTGTCCTCAGCCCCCTCTGTCCCATCCGGTTTTCAGCCAGGATTTACATGTGGTTGGGTCAGCGCCACTTATGGCGAGGAAAAATTTGAGGGGGCAGTCAGCAGAATTGGCAGCGAAGAAATGGGAAATATCCCCTGCTTCTTGCAGTAGGGGCAAAGTTAGATGGGGGAAAGGGGGCCCATGGGAGGTCATTTTGTGGAGAGGTCACCCTGGGCTTACCAAGCCCGGTGTGGCAGCAATTTGACGATGAAAACAAAATAGTGATGTGTAGCCACGCACTTGGGAGCCGGGTGAGGAAGGGTTCATCATCGTCGGGAAGAGGGCGCAGCTTGGGCGGTCAGGCAGCAGCGCAGCCTGACTTTGGGCCCACTGCCTGATCTCATACTGTCCCCGCCGTAAACCTCCACACTGTGGATTGTGCCTTGTGGCTAATACTTTTTTTCCCGCCCCAGAATGTATTGTCCCAAATGCCTGTCTATGCTGTGTGGTGACCCCCACACTGTATCTTGTGCCATTTTTGGGGCCTAATACTGTTTTCCCGCCCCAGAAGTATTGTGCCACTGCCTTATCTCATGCTGTGTTTTTGTGCCTCCAACTGTACATTGTGCCATCTGGGGCCCTAAAAATTTTTTCCCGCCTCCAGATGTCATTGTGCCACTGCTGATCTCAGCTGCTGCTGTCGTGACCCCCCACATGTGTGATTGTCCCATTTGTGGCTTCCTCCTGTTTTGCCCTCCAAAATGTCTTTGTCCCCAAATCTGACTAAGCTGCTGCCGCCGTGACCTCGCTTCGTCATTGTGCCCCTCTGTGGCTCCTCTTGTTTTGCCCCTCCCCGAATGTTTGTTTCCACTGCCTACCCCATGTGCTGTGGCTGCCCGTCACCCCCACACTCGCATAAAGTTGCCACCTGAGCTCTCAGCTTGTTTTTTTCCCGTTTTCGTGGCATGACTTTTTTCGGGGTACTTCCCGCTTTGGGTTTTTTTGGCAGTTTTGCCCTCTTAAGTCCAGGAAATTTTATAGTGAAGCAATTCTAAAAGGGGGCGGCAGGGCTTTTGCGTGTCTTTTAAAACCAAAAATTGTTATGAAGACCCAAAAACCCAAACTCCCTCTGATATTTTAAACATGGCACAACGTTCTACGACCCCGAGGCTCCCTTTCAGCCTGGAAAAGTGTTTTTAAACGCGATTCGTGCCAAGTAATTCGGAAAAAACGAATTTTTACGGACAATTCGGCGAAGTGACCGAATCGAATTTTGAGAAATTTGCCCCTCTTAATTATTTTTTCATTATATTATCAAATTTAAAGGGGGGTTCTTTTTTTAAATGGCCTTCGAAAAAGGAGCAGTGAAAACAAGCAACTTTGCAATAGGATGTCATTAGCAAAGCTGTGTTGTTTTCACAGTATGCAGCACAGATAGACTTCTGTTAAAAGGTAATTTGACAGTAATAATGTACAACAATAATATTATATGGTCAATAAACTGTTAATTCATATGCAGGGTTAAAATACAAAAACTTTTTAACCATGACAAATGCTATTTTAAAAGTTGATTTCATGGGTATATTGGAAACTAGTAGGATGGTTTAAACTGGTTACTTAAAAAAAATAGAAACATCACTTCTATTTCTAAAAATGTAAGCTCCAAAAAGTAATTCAATAGGTAAATTGATCGCCCCAAACCACCCAACGGGAAAAAATGACATAAGTGGGATTTTGGGGGCCCGGGTGGAGAAAGGCAGACAACAGTGTAAAGGGAAGAAAAAGCCATGGACCCATTTGGTGAAGGGTGGGTATCCTCTTTACACTTTCATACACAAAACTCAAAAGGGGTAATATTAAAAGTAATTTTGTTAGTATCTTATGTTTCTGTAATTGTAAAGTTAAATTTTGCAGGAAAGTAAAAAAATCTCCACTTTTTTTATAACAAGTTGTGTACTTAAGTAAAAGATTTCTGTTGAACCTAGATGTGTTTTAATTTAAGCAGGATTTTATTTAATATTAGAAGGCCTTTTTCTCACAAAAAACCCAATCTATGATTAGGTCGTTATCTTGTCATTAACGAAATATTAACACATTTTTCTCACACTATATTTCTTACAACTTTGGGCCAAATGTATGAAAACTGCCTAGGTCTAAAACTCACTTTATTGCACTTAGCAACCAATCAGAGCGTCCCTCTCATTTTTCCAGAGCACTATTTGAAATGAAAGGGACACTCTGATTGGTTGCTATGGGAAACACAGTGAGTTTTAGACCTAGAAAGTTTTCACCCTTTGTGCCACGATTACACCTAAGATGCACCTGCATGTATGAACTGCAGAAGAACAGGTCCATACATACTGGCACCTTCTACACTGCTTTAAAGCTATTTAGAACTGACCTCTACGTTCCCCATTCATACATGTCGCCCTATATGCATACCCCATTCAATAGGTGTTCTAAAACATATTTTCTTGATGTCTGCATTGTCTGGATTCTTTCTTATTCCTCCTGAATATTTATGACTAAATTGACAACTGGATGTTATCATTCCCTTTGTCAAAGGGTGTATCACTACACAATCTCACACTGTCCAATCAGTGTTGACAGTGGATTGTGTAAAAACATGCCCATATGGGTTGAAGCCAGAATTTTATAATTTACCTATGTGTCTGTGACAAAAAATAGGGGATTAGGAGCTCCCTAATATGGCTTTAACCATTACAAAAATATATCATAAACTTAAACAGCACATAGAATCTATTATTTAAGGTTCTACTTTTTTAAATCTTATAAAGCTTAGTCCTGTTCTGTAAAGAGTTCATGATCTGTTACAATAAGATGTTCAGTTTAATACATTTATTAAAGTTTTATCCTAAGCAAGTGTATTTCATGTCCATTACACAAGTGAAATAACAGCGCTAAGCCAACTATAAAAAATTCACTGCATAAACAGACCAATTTAATCTCCCACAAATGACCAAATCTAATCTATACTGAAAAAGAAATGTCCAACTGATGGTGGAAGTATACACTGTCATTTTTACACTGTCAAACACAGGATGATGGGATCCTGACATTATGGAAAATTTGCTGAAATTATACTTCATGAAAACTGAACCAATTAAGCAAAAATAGAGTAGATTCTATTTAACTATGTATAATGGTGAATTACTGATGTACAAATGTAAGATTAACAAAAATTATAAAAAGGGTACTCATTCTTTCATTTTCACATAGTTTTACTGGATAATATTCACAATTAGGGTAAATTCGGTACTCTTTAATATCTGGTAAATTAGATGTATACTTTTCATAGACATGACTGAGGACCTTTTGACACATGTCAAATACTCTTGTCATTCACTGTACAATACTGAAGCTTTGACCTTGCACTCTATATTAAACATAGTAAAAAATAAAGAATGTTGTACTACATTTTTCCAAAGAGACCTTGATAGAAGTACTGTAGGCATTCCTCTTGTGACAACCCAGGGAAGGAAATTACTTTTTGGTCTAAAGCTAAAAATTGAAGTTTTTGGCCTACATGCCAAACATCAAGACCCACTGGAGCCTTAAGCAAAGGGGGCATGACTTTGGGAGGGGATGACCTATAGCTCCTATATTGTCTTTAATTGCCGTCCGCTGTATGGATTTTACCAAATGTGCTTCTGTTGTAAGAGGAAGGAGTAGGTGTTTGCATGTTTCTACTGTAAGGAGCACCGAGGAAAGGATGGCACGTCGTT
This sequence comes from Phyllomedusa bahiana, assembly GCA_025379985.1. NCBI lineage: Eukaryota > Metazoa > Chordata > Amphibia > Anura > Hylidae > Phyllomedusa > Phyllomedusa bahiana. The sequence goes on from JAODAL010016515.1 coordinate 68,805, forward strand.
GGGAGAAAGTCTTATAGCACCTGCATAGTCTGTTTATAGTTATATACATATAAGCAAGGGTGGTTGTGCTGTGAGAGCAGAAAGTATTTGAATGTACAGGATTTACTGTGAGGAGGATGGGGTTTAGGAAAAGATATAACTTCCTGTCTCTTCACCCTCTTCCTCTTTCTCTCACCAAACAAGAATGGAGGAAATATTTCCCTCCCATCCTTACTTAAATGACTACGCTAAAGCTTGGGATTAGGTATTATCTCTATAATGATGAATGTAAAATTGTATATGTTTATATTGCTTCTGTCTCTATATCTGGAGTCAGAAACAGTTTATCATTCATCACCCAACTAATTATCTTTACAATGAGGCATGGTGGTGGCAGCATTATGTAATGGTGATGTTGGTCAGCTAGAAAATCAAGGTAAAAAGATTAACAGAATATAGTACAGAGAGATTCTTGTTTAAAAAAAGGATCTGGAGAAATTTAAGGCATAAAACAAAAACATTGTTGAAGTAGCTTTTGGGTGTGTCTATTAATAGTTTTTAGTTACCTAGGTAAAGTCTACACTTGAGTCAGCTTGGACATCCCTATAGAGACCTAAAATCAGCTGTGCTTCTACATTTAAACTTGAGAATTCAAGAGGGAATGTGAGAAAATATAGTTATCCCAGGCTTGGAGCCTATGATACAGTTAAAACTGGATCTCACATTTTCTGTATAGACTAACATCAAGCCCTCAAAATCTTTAAGTATTGTGCATCCAAGGAAGCTGTCTATAATTAATTGGACAACCAGTTCTTCGCACATCAAATTACTAAAGATTTTAAGTAAAAACTGTACTTCCTTTAAAGAACATCATCACTATACATACATACAAAAAGCAACAGTTCACCATTGAAGCCAGCAAACTTGTATATGCAGCTTTCAAATACAAGCTGTCACTTAGGATCAGTACAAGATTAAAGCATAAATGTATTTACAAAATCATCTACAATTTTTATAGATTATGGATTAAATAAGCTTCTAAAATGGTGCTCAGTGTTAATATACACTTCATAAATCAGTAAACAAAGTTTTTCAAATGTATATAACATTGTATGTAGATTTACATTGTACAATGAGAAAACGTTTAACATTTCTGTACTTTTTGTTGGACTTTACTTGGGTTGACAACATCCATTCCGTATCCTTGCATTATTCTATAATTATCTGATGTGTAAACATATGTGATGCAGCTATTTTTTTTAAATATATAATTTTGCCTGTTACTAGTAGATTAGCTTTTTAGCATACATTCACATTTCTCATGCATTTCAAAGATGTGTAAAAAATGTAATTGCATATTGAATATAAAAAAACTTTTAAGGTGCTGTTTAAGAAAAAATTGTAACTTAAAAAACTTCAATAAAAATCATTACGGAAAAGTTTGGTGAGAAAAGAATAACACACTGCAACACTTGTTTATAAGATTCATAAGAAGATATTTTAGTGAATAATCATTTTAATAAATAGTATCCCCATTGGCAGGATGGAACATAAAAATACCTAAGTATGCCATTTTGTTCTTATTTTTGAAAATTACCCATCTCATATGTACTAGCATTATTATGTTACTCAGTATGGCGCCTGTGTTAAACTTCTCTTTATCTTTGCATAAAGTCAATGAATATTTAACTATGCATAGAAAAAGATTGTAGACAAATTGCTTTGTTTTTGCTTAATTTTTTTACTGTTCTGTCACCAGGCACAACATGTAAGTAAAAGATTTTAGGGTTTAGCAAAAATTTAAAAAAAAATTAAAACATACGCAAATTACTTTAGGATGCAAAAGCATAGATCATTATTAATAACAGCATATGTATAGTAGGTATGCATCATTTGAGGGGGCTAATCATTTCAGAAGAGTATAAACAAAGGTAAGGCTAGGTTCAGTATCCTAATAGTACCAAATAATACAAAACAATAACAGTGAAACAATAAAAACCTAACAAAAAAATAAAATATACACAAACCACCCAACAGAAAAAGGCTACTACTTTCCACAATCTATGAGTAAATAAGCTGAAGAAAATACATTTAGGCAAAGAAGTACAAACATATTATAAATGCTAATGCGATATAAAACATACTTAGCCAACCAGCCACCCACGTGTGGAGAGGAGCTAAACCCCGACGCAGGTTTCACTCAAACGCTTCCTCAAGGGGGAATAACACAGATGGGAACACGTATACATATATATAGAAACTTTGGTCCACTCACATAACGATATAAGGTGTATAAGACAAAGACATTAGATATAAAAGGTTAAATAACACCATCGGGTGTTAAAACAAATATTATTACCCCTAATATGATATATAAAAATACTATACCAATATGAATAATATACATTTTTTATGCATAATTAGATTTTTTTATATATATTATATTTATATATATATATATATATATAATATATTATATATATATATATATTATATATACATATATATATATATATATATATATATATATAAATGTTGCAAAGATATATAAAGTACATATATGTATTATTGCTGTGATAATAAGCCTATTGAATATATATATACATAACAATAGAAAATGTGAAAATATAGCATAATAATGATATGCCTATGTGAAAAATACAATTTCATGTGCATCATTTGATTTTCTATATCAAAAAATATATAAATTAAAAAAAAAAATTATATATACGTATGTGATAACTGAGTATAAACCTATAAATATACATATACAATAAAGTGAGGAAAAAAAAATGTGTATTAATAATATTGTGTCAATATAAACATAAGTGCTAATACTTGTATGAAGTTATAATAATAATCATATATATATATATACACAATAATTATACATGCAATTTTGTACATAAGTGATAAAAATAAAAAAAAAAAAGTAATATATGATATGCGTGCTGCATTATGAAATACTGTCAGAGGATCTCCAATAATACAAAAGGACCAAAACATAACGACCAAAAAACCAATCGACACCTAAAAAAATAAAATAAAAAATATAGTTAAGATCATATCAATAAAATAAATACATTAAAAGCCACATATTACAAAAAAGGAGCAAAACTCAAACACTCATTTAGTCCAAGTGGAACTGTGGTTTGCAGATCAAATATCCATCTCACTTCCTTCTGGACAAGAACCTTCTTCCAATCACCCACACAAGGGGAAATCAGAACCCTATCGATTCCCCAGATCTTTAACAAATCAGTGTTGCAGTTGTGTTTTTCTTTAAAGTGCCTGGCAATGGCAAAGACGTGAAAACACGAAAATTTCAAAGAGATCTCTCTGATTTTCAGAGGGGACACATCTACAAATGGCAAAAAGATGGTATAAGGACTAGGTATAGGTCTACATCTATGTCATCACAGGTGTCTACAGGTGGCGACTCATCAACATCACAATCGTATGGTGACAGGGGTACCCGAAAATTTTCAAAGAGAAAAGCCGACAGTCAAAAACGTACTGCCAGCACTAAGAGACGTCCATTGGAAAATAATGAGGTGAGCCAATTGAGGATTATCAACTTGTCAGATAAGGTATTAACCACATCACAAATGGAAGTGTTGAGTTTGGGTCTCACGTTTGTACCCACGTCCCATTTTAATTTATTTACAGCAGTGAAGGACCTACATTTATTTGCACGCAAATTGGTCCTGAAAAGATTGCATGCGAAACGGAATGTGGATTTTACTACAGCGAGAGAACAAGAAGCATTATCTACACTTCAAATGTTGATGGATGAAGAAGCCAGTGATGATCCTGGTAAGTTTCCTAAATCTGTGATTCCCTCTTCTAAGAAATTCCCACCAATTTCTCTTTTTCCACACATTGAGTTATTTGTGAAACTTTTCATGGATTTAAGAAAATTAAACCTCACACATATGTGGATAACTGTACAAAGAACAACGTACAGCATTGAAGCAACTTAAACAAATGAAAGATGTGGTTATAAAACCCTCAGATAAAGGGAGTAATGTACTCTGGCCCACAAAATCATATGAAAGAGAAGCACTTCGACAATTGAGGAATGTCGAGTGTTACAAAAAACTTACCTTTAATCCTACTACTAAATATATGGAAGAACTAAGATCGATTCTTCGCAAGGCAGTGGATAATGGTATCATTACTAAGACACAGATATCCTATTTGATTGTACAAAATCCACAAATATATACACTTTACTTGTTGCCTAAGGTACACAAGGATATGACATCTCCTCCAGGAACACCCATTGTCTCAAGTCAAGGTAGCGTGTGTGAACCTATTTGTAAATTTATAGAGCCTTTTTACACTCACTAGTCGAAACATTACCATCATTTATTAAAGATACCAATGAGGTGTTGCGAAAAATGGAACATGTTCAGCTAGAGGATGACATGATTATAGTAAAAGCTGACATGGAGTCTTTGTACACGTCCATTCGACACAGTGATGGGATTTCAGCATGTAGGAGTTTGTTATACATGTCCGATCTCAACAAAGATTTATGTGATTTGATTATTGAACTCTTAGGTTTTGTTTTGAAACACAATTTTTTTCTTTTTCGTGAAACTATTTATTTGCAACTTCAGGGTACAGCGATGGGGGCAGCCTGTGCCCCCTCGTATGCCAATTTATTTTTAGGTTTTTGGGAAAGATGTATCTTCTGTACAGATCCTGTAAATTTGATTGAGAAAGTGAAACTATGGATCAGATACATCAACAACATTTTGTTTATATGTCAACGAAGTGTAGAGGACTTACAAAGTTTCATACATTTGCTGAATTCAAATGACATTAATGTGAAACTTACTTTTAAATATGGACGTGACACAATGGATTTTTTGGATGTTCAATTTCAGGTGGATGGACCTAGATTTATTCAGTCTGACTCATTCAGGAAGAAGACTTCAACAAATTCCTTTCTCCCTGCGGATTCATTTCATCCTAAGAACTTGATATATAACATACCTGTGGGACAATATTTGCGCATTCGACGGATATGTTCTACATAAGAATTTTTTTAACGTAGGCCGGAGGAACTTCACATTAGAGTTCGAGATAGAGGGTATTCTGGTGTTGCTATTCAAAAAGCTTACTGTAGCGCAAGATTGTCAAACAGGGATGAATTATTAAAGATCAAGAAGAAACCTGAGACTGATTCAAAGGTAAGATTTATAACTACATATAATTCCAGCTGGTATCATATGAAAAAATCAATGGCTAAATTTTGGGATATTTTACAAAGTGACGATGGATTACGAGAGTACTTACTGGAGACACCATCGGTAACGTATAGAAGATCTGCTAATTTACTAGACCTTTTAGTAAGAAGTTACCATCGGGGCAATCGGTTAGATTGTTTTAATACGAAGGGTCCGAAATGGGATGAAAGCCCTGTGGCAAGTGAATCGCCTGTCCCACGATACAATCTATGGACATATTCTGGAACTCATCAAAAAATAGAGTATAAAATTACTCACACGATTACCTGTAATACTGTAGGGGTAATCTATTTTGCCACATGTCCTTGTGACTTGATTTATATCGGTCTAACCATGCGTGAATTGTTTCGTAGAGTTAGGGATCACATTCTTAACATTATGGCAGCTAAAGTTGAAGAAGTAATGATGCACCTTAAACCCATTGCCAGGCACTTTAAAGAAAAACACAACTGCAACACTGATTTGTTAAACCTCTGGGGAATCGATAGGGTTCTGATTTCCCCTCGTGGGGACGATTGGAAGAAGGTTCTTGCCCAGAAGGAAGTGAGATGGATATTTGATCTGCAAACCACTGTTCCACTTGGACTAAATGAGTGTTTGAGTTTTGCTCCTTTTTTGTAATATGTGGCTTTTGATGTATTTATTTTATTGATATGCTTTTAACTATATTTTTTATTTAATTTTTTTAGGTGTCGATTGGTTTTTTGGTCATTATGTTTTGGTCCTTTTGTATTACTGGAGATCCTCTGACAGTATTTCATCATGCAGCACGCATATCATACATTCAATTTTTTTATTTTTTTAACACTTATGTACAAAATTGCATGCATAATTGTTGTGTATATATATGATTATTATTATAACTTCATACAAGTATTAACAATTATGTTTATATTGACACACTACTATTAATAGAGATGTGCGAATTTCTCAAAAATTCGATTCGCCGGCTTCGCCGAATTTTCTGACAAAATTTGTTTCGTTCCGAATTACTTTGGGACGGATCACGTTAAAAAAAAGATATTTCCAGGCTGCACAGAGCCTGTAGGGTGCTGTAGAATGTTGTGCCATGCTTAAATATGCAGAGGGAGCTTGGTTTGGTCTTCATACAATGTTGTGTTTTAGTATGACACGCATATGACTGCCGCCGCTCTTAGAATCGCTTCACTATAAAATTCTCTGGGCACTTAAGAGGGCAAAACTGACCAAAAAACTCAAGCGGGAATGTAGCCTGACAAAGTCATGGCAGCACCAGCTGGAAAAAAACATGCTGAGGGCTCAGGTGGCAACATCAGTGACAGAGTGTGGAGGTGACGGCAGCAGCCACAGCAGCATGAGGTCAGAGAGTGGCACAATGACATTCTGGAGGTGGCAAAAAGAGGAGTAGGCCACAGAGTGGCACAATGAAACAGTGTGTAGGTCACGGCAGCAGCTACAGCAGCAGCATGAGGTCAGGCAGTGACACAATGACATTCTGGAGGTAGCAAAAACAGGAGTAGGCCACAGAGTGGCACAATGACAGAGTGTGTAGGTCACGGCAGCAGCCACAGCAGCAGCATGAGGTCAGACAGTGGCACAATGACAGAGTGTGTAGGTCATGGCAGCCGCCACAGCAGCAGCATGAGGGCAGAGAGTGGCACAATGACATTCTGGAGGTGGCAAAAACAGGAGTAGGCCACAGAGTGGCACAATGACAGAGAGTGGAGGTGACGGCAGCAGCAGCATGAGCTTAGACAGTGGCACAATGACACAGTGTTGAGATGACATCATCAACAGCAGCAGCATGAGGTCAGAAAGTGGCACAATGACATTCTGGAGGTGGTAAAAACATGAGTAGGCCACAGAGTGGCACAATGACAGAGTGTGTAGGTCACGGCAGCATCCACAGCAGCAGCATGAGGTCAGAGAGTGGCACAATGACATTCTGAAGGTGGCAAAAACAGGAGTAGGCCACAGAGTGGCACAAAAACACAGTGTGGAGGGCACAGCAGCAGCCACAGCAGCAGCATGAGGTCAGACAGTGGCACAATGACACAGTGTGTAGGTCACGGCAGCAGCAACAGCAGCAGCATAAAGTCAGACAGTGGCACAATGACATTCTTGAGGTGGCAAAATCAGTAGTAGGACACAGAGTGGCACAATGACAGATTGTGTAGGTCACGGCAGCAGGCACAGCAGCAGCATGAGGTAAGACAGTGGCACTATGACAGTGTTTTTAGGTCACGGCAGCATCAACAGCATCAGCATGAGGTCAGACAGTGGCACAATGACATTCTGGAGGTGGAAAAAACAGGAGAAGGCCACAGAGTGCCACAATGACAGATTGTGGAGGGCACAGCAGCAGCCACAGCAGCAGCATGAGGTCAGACAGTGGCACAATGACATCCTGGAGGTGGAAAAAAAAGGAGTAGGCCACAGAGTGGCACAATGACAGAGTGTGGAGGTCCTGGCAGGAGCAACAGCAGCAGCATGAGGTCAGAAAATGGCACAATGACATTCTGGAGGTGGCAAAAACAGGAGTAGGCCATAGAGTGGCACAATGACAGAGCGTGTAGGTCACGGCAGCAGGCACAGCAGCAGCATGAGGTAAGACAGTGGCACAATGACATTCTGGAGGTGGCAAAAACAGGAGAAGGCCTAAGAGTGCCACAATGACAGATTGTGGAGGTCCGCGCAGCAGCAACAGCAGCAGCATGAGGTCAGACAGTGGCACAATGACATTCTGAAGGTGGAAAAACAGTAGTGGGCCACAGAGTGGCACAATGACAGAGAGTGGAGGTGACGGCGGCAGCAGCAAGAGGTCAGAGAGTCGCACAATGGCAGGGTATGGAGGTGACCGCAGCAGCAACAACAGCAGCAGCAGGAGGTCAGAGAGTGGCACAATGACAGTGTGGAGGTGGGTGACAATACCAGTCCCTGATAAAGATGGTTGGTGGCAGATGGAGAAACTGTTAGCAGATGTGTGGAATCAGACGGGTGGCGGCATCAGAATAGTGGCTTAGGCAGGTAATTTGAATCCAGACTCATTTCTCAAAGTTTTGGTGAGGCGTCATGGCTGATGTAATCTGACGCCTAAGGAATTGGTGTGTGGAAATCCTGGCCGATCCACGCTTGATTAATCTTCACAAAGGTCAGTCATACCACATTTCTCCTTGGGGTAATGATGGCCTCCGCCGCACTGAACACCCGCTTTGATGCCAAACTACTGGCCGGGCAGGACAGCTTCTCCACTGCAAAATTGGCAAGTGGCGGCCACACATCCAGTTTGGCTGCCCAGTAGTCCAGCAGATCTTCTAACTGGGGTGGCAGAGTGCTGTCTAAGTAGGCCACCACCTGTTGGTTCATGGACTGCTCCAGGTCCTGCTGCTGGCGACTGCACTCCTAACTAGGCGGATGAAGGAAGCTGCTCATCAGTGACTCCAGTCTTAGGTTGCTGCTGATGGAGCTGGTAATGCTCCTACCCCTCCACCTTCACCCAGTAGCCGTGGCAGTAGTACGTGAGTGTTGAAGAACACCCCGGTCAGACCTGTCAGAGAGGGGATGATGCTGTACATAGGCAGCGGCCAACTGACTACGGAGGATGTCCCTATAGTATTTGAGTTTGTCCTCCCTCTCAATAGCTGGGAAAAAGGCTCCCATTTTGGACCGTTAGCGAGAGTCCAATAGGGTGGAGAGCTAGAAGTCATCCGACTGCCGGATGCTGACTATTCGGCTGTCACTAGCCAGGCAAATCAGCATGCTGCGGGCCATCTGCACAAGTGACTCCGAGGGGCTCCCTGCCTCCATCTCCACTGTATACTGCCACGGTGCTTGCGGGTCATCTGCCTCGTCTTCCTCATCTCCATTTACATCCTCCAGCTGCTCCTGCTGCTCCTGCTGCTCCTCTCTTGTCACCTGGGTAGAAAATCCACTAATTTAACCAGACAATGCTTCTGATCCAATGTCCTCCTCCTCCAGTTCAGTCCCCACCGGACTCATTTGGCCGCGAGATGTAGTCGCCACGTCTTCAGTCCCCTGCCCAGACAGATTTTTCAGCATCTGTTCCAGGGCATGAAGCAGTGGAATGACGTTATTCATCCCGTAGTCCTGGCGACTGACAAATAACGTCGCCTCCTTGAATGGCCCTTTGTAAACGGCAGGTGTCACGCATGAGCTGCCACTGGCTGACATCAAAGTTACACAGGGGAGTACTCCTTTCTGCCTGGATCATCAAAAAATCGTTAATGGCCTTTCTCTGTTCATACAGTCGGTCCAACATGTGCAGGCTGGAATTCCAACGGGTGGAAACATCGCATATCAGAGTGTGTTGGGTGAGGTCGTTCTGCCGCTGCAACTCGAGGAGGGTGTTCCTGGCTTTGTAAGAATGGATGAAGTGCATTCACAGTTTCCTGGCCATTTTCAGAATCTTCTGAAGATCGGAGGAAGACTTCAGGAACCTTTTCACAACCAGATTAAACACGTGCGCCATGCAGGGCGCATGGACTATCTCTCCTCGGTGCAGCGCGGACACCATGTTACTCCCATTGTCCATTACCATGGTTCCGTTTGTAGTTGGCGTGGAGAAAGCCACACATCGATTTCTTGCTGCATGACGCGGAGCAGTTCCTCCCCTGTGTGACTTCGTTTGTGAAAGGGAAGGGCCCGTGTAGGAACTGCGTGACACCCCTGGTCCTACCATGTGGTATGTTGGAGCAGACTTTGGAGGCTGAAATGGTGGTGGTGGTGGAGGAGGAGGAGGATCTGGACATTGGCGCAGGAGCAGCAGTTTGACAACGTGGAGGAGAATACGGCGTCTCCGGTCCAAGTTGTTGTTGTGCCTGGGCAAGAAGCACATTCACCCAGTGGGCCGTAAAGGACATGTACTGGCCCTGACTGTAGTTACAGCTCCAGACGTCCGCGCTGCCGTGCACCTTGGAACAAGCCGATAAGCTCAAGGACTGGCCCACCATCTGCTCTACATATTTGTGAAGTGCTGGTACTGCCTTTTTGGAAAAGAAATTACGGCATAGAACTCTCCATCTCGGCTCGGCACAAGCCATTATTTCTCTGAATGGTGCAGAGTCCACCATTTGGAAAGGGAGGGACTGCAGTACCAACAACTTGGAAAGGAGCGCGGTCAGCTTCTGCACCTTACGATGGTTCGACGCATACTGTTGTCTCTTTGCAATCGCCTCGCTGAACGACTGCTGGCGCCATGAGTAGCGAGGAGCATCTAGACCGGGAGATGATGGCAAAGAGAAACATCTCCCTTCTGCAGAGGTGGTGGAGCCTTGACTGGCTGCAATGGCATGTGTGCCACTGGGCGCTGCTGCTGCTGCGGCGGCAGGATGGACCACCACATCTGAGCCACGTTTCCCCCGGGGAACGGATGGTGACGCTACATGTGTTGACAAAACCTTTGGTTTTGGCACCCTTTTTTGTTTTGTTTATTTAAGGTTCTAGAAATATCCATATTCGGCTCCTCCAGTGTCTTAGCAAAGAACTGCCACACCGCCGATTATCTGATTTTACCACCAACGCTCCACACTGAGTGACTACTACTGCCGCTGCCTCGCTGAGCCCCTGTGTCGCTACTTTCTTGGACCTGAGAAGCTGGTTTTCTACCCCGTGCTGGCTGCACCGCTGCCTGACGCGTAAGCTGACGCCCTCTTCTCCTGACGATGGTGAAGCCCATGCTTAACCCGGCTCCCAAGTGTGGTCTGCTGCATCATCATCGATTTGTGTTTCATCGTCACTGATGTTCTTATCACCGGTCTTGATATGCAGAGGCTGACCCCTCACAACGTGACCTCCCATGCCACTCTCCACATCTATACTTTGCCGCCTACTGCAAGAAGCAGGGGATATTGGCCCCATCTCTTCGCTGCCACGTAGCTGCTGACTGCCCTCCTCAAATTGTTCATCCTCGCTGTATAGTAGCGCTGAGCCCAGACCACATAGTAGATCTCTGGCTGAGGGAACCGGATGGGACAGAGGCGGGTTGAGGACAGGTGAGTGCCGCTGACCCGCTCCTGGGCCATGTCAACTAAGGGTTGTGTCTGACGTTCCCACCGACTCTTGGCTGGGGTTGTCAGATGTCATCTGGGAGGAAGTGGATGACCTAGTCAACCAATCAAGAACCATTGGGTTGCTGAACAACACATGGCTGCTAGATGACACGGGCAGTTCTGGCCTCACCGAGTGACCCCTGCTGCGACGTCTGCTTACTGTGCTGCAACCTTGGCCTGCTCCAGGAATGTTTGTGCCACTGCCACTTGCAGGTAAAGAGCCTGCCACCTCTCTGTCTAAAATACTGTTTGTTCTAAAATGTGCAGACTTGTTTAATGAAGATATCTGAATATGATAAAAAACACACACTCCAAATGACCCTAACAGTTGGGTAACCCTT